>NDXB01015687.1:87949-101079 GCA_002631895.1 Agapornis roseicollis | reverse complement strand
GGGAAAAAAAAAAAAAAAAAAAAAAAGGAACAAAATGATATATTAAAGGGTTCTACATCTGTTTCTGTAAACTGGTAATGGCATGAATAATTCACAAAAAAAATAATTCAGTGGTTTCTCCTAACAAATAAGACTTAAGGTGACTTCCTAAAACTGTCAGAACCCAAAACCCCAGATTCTTCAAAGACGGATTTCAAAGTAACAAAAGCAAAAGGAAGACTTCACTGGAACTTCGTTCAGAAAACATGACACTGAGAATAAAGAAATCCATTCTGTTGTTGTCGGGGCACTTCAGAATTTCTGTTTTCATTTTGTATTCAAAAAAGCCAAATGTACTTTCTATCTCTGTCATGAAGTACTTCGAGAATAAAATTTAGGCCTCCCATCCCCAATACTAAAAGCCAACAAAAATGTACTAAGCCAGTTCTGAAGAGTGTTTTCAAGTTATGACATCTTCAACAGTTTTTATCTGGAAAGCATGATGCCTTCCTTCCTTTGCATGGCATGAAAATTTGAAGTACTGAGTATTTAAGAACATTTTAAAGCAGTACCCAGCTCATAACCAAGAAAAACCCAGTCTTTTTTGACAGATGCTGTTTAATTAAAAAAAAAACAGTCATGAAGTTCCTTGAGATATGAGGTAATGGCCTCAAGCTGCACCACGGGAGGTTTAGATTGGATATTAGGAAAAAATTCTTTACAGAGAGGGTGCTCAGGCACTGAAACAGGCTGCCCTGGGCAGTGGTGGAATCACCATCCCTGGGAGTGTTCAAAAACTGTGTAGATGAGGCCCTCAGCAACATGAGTTAGTGGTGGCCTTGGCAGTCCTGGGGTAGTGGTTGGGCTTGATGATCTTAAAGGTTTTTTCCCACCTGGTTGACATAATAGTGAAGAATAGCAGAGGATACTATTAGATGTATGTATTCACATGTACATCTCCAGTCTTTAAATAATTTTTTAATCATCTGCACCTGCATCCTCTAGAGCACAGGTAGGTCTAGGAAAATACAAAAAGGTTTGAAACTGATGCTTGAGTTCTTATACACTAAACAGAAGTATTTTGCAACTGAGCAGTATAATGGGGCAGACACAGCCACAAAGAAAGAGAGGATTGTGAGAACATTTCACCAAGTTTCTAAAGATAGATGCTTTGGATGCTACAGAGATGAACCTTTCTGAAGCTCTGCATTTCAATAAGCCTCCTGTATTCTCCCAAAGGCTGTAACATATACTCATAAGAAGTTTGGTGGCTTTCTAGATTTAGCTCTGGACTACTGCCAGAAATCACGCTGCTAGATGAACTGATCAGTAGGACATAGTTTTGAGGTCAAATATTTTCTGAAATGCTAGCATTTAGAAGTATTTTCTACACTGTTCCAAGTCATAAAACAGTTTTCATGTTTACATAGAAATGAAAACTTTATATATACATTAGTAAATATTACCTGGCTGTAGAATATTTTAAAAAAGAGAAAAAAGAAAAACCAGCCCCAAAACCTGTGATTCCAGCTTTTTCTGGTTGTTTTTTGTTTTGTTTTGTTTTGTTTTATTTCCCCTACTTGAATTATGACAATTTAATGATTTATCTAGTTTGATTTATCATAAAGGACCAACACAAGACTTCTGAATCATACTAACCTCTCAGTTATGGAAGCAGAGTTAAAAAAACCTTGCAACTTTACCAAGGCACGCAGAGCTAACTCTAATACTCACAGTAACACACTGGCTATAAAGCCAGGTTAAAAACTTGCAGAGTTTCTGTTCATCGCCCTACTGGTCCTGCACAAATAATCAGAATAAGAAAGTTTTCTCCTTGCTTTTCAGACAAACAGCTTCGCAAACAAATGCTTTACTTTTTTCAAGGGAAGAGGCATAGTGGGGGTAGAATGAAAGGGCAATGTTTGTATCTGAACGATTCAAATAGAAAATAAAACACATGGAACATTTAACAGAGCTGTTCAACATCAGGAAAATAAGCTGCAAGAAAACCAAAGAAAACAACATAAAATACTCTTTTTTCAAGTAAGATGAGAACTATCTAGTCATTCAAATCAGGCTGCTGTACATACAGATTTTAGAAGTGATATAAATTGCCCACATGCAGCAATATTTTGTCTACGTAACATTGTCATCATCTATTTAAAACAGCAATTTGATACATCTACAAACAAATCTATTTTTACACAGTGGATGCTGAGTTCATCCTGCATTGGTCTTGAAGATTCACTTACTTTCTGTTTCATTTCGTTTGATCATGCCTTGGCATTCAGCTAAAATAGTCTCTTTAAAAGATGTCACCAGGGCATTGACGCAGCACTCCATTAGCTGAAACACATTAAACACAGAATTAGTTCCATTAGCCATCTGACCACCAAAGTCTGAACTGTCTGAAGTTTATTATGACACACAATATAGCCTGCTCCCATCAACTGTGCTCTATAAAATTACTCATTCATTCACTGATTCATAAAAGTCTGTGTGCTTTGAATAAAATCTATATGGGAAACCATATTTCTTCAACACATATAAGTTAGTAAATATGGTAAACTTCCTTCCAAACCAGTAATGACTTTAATATTTCTGTTGCTTCTTTTCTCTCAAGGGAGCCACCACTTTCGGAACACCAACTACCCTACTTACTTTCCAAATATATATACAAGAGCTAAGAATAGTTCTCATTCCAGCATACCCTATTTGGACCAGGCTGGTTTGCTTGAACAAGACACTATGGCTAGACCTAGAACAGAAACTGCTTGTACAGGTCAGGACCATGTCTCTTTTGTCAGCCTCTTGATATGGGTCACAATTTATACCTGTTCAAAATGAACGATCCATAATAACAAAAGACACAGAATACATTTTGATCCACTGAAAAAAAAACCAAAAAACCAAACCAAACCACAAACCCCAAATAAAACCCTCAGATTTAAAGCGTATTTAAAATAACCCGTTTCCTGAACTAATTTCAGCACACACTATTATGAACGATTCATTGCAGTTACATCTTCCTCCAGAATCTGAACTTCGTAAAATATTGCTCAAGGAAAAAAAGAAGCAGCATCCTTTATATTAAATGCACATATTCCAGCCTAAGAGGAAAGCTACAGAAGTTTTAATGACACTGCTATTGCTCCTTTTGATTGCAATGAACAATAACTCTTTCAGGTGTTCTAAATGAGCACTGAGAAACCCTTTACCTAATAGATTAGACAACTTATTTTCAAATATTCTCATCCACTGGTAAGTGTAGGAAGAAATATAAAATCAAACCTGATTCAAAGTGAGAGGATACAAATCAACCTAACTAAAACCCTGCCTTTCAATCTGAACTTTTGCTCCACATTTACTATTAAAATATCTGCAGAAATTTTAAATTGCCAGATTGGAAAGGAATACAGATTTTTTGCAGGAAAAACCAGTACATTCTTAGAAAACATAAAATCAACAGTTTCATCTCAATCTACTGATACAAGTAATACGTTAACACACAAAATTAACACCTGCAATGTAGTAATACTATATGAACAGAAAATGCATCAAAGTTTTCAGCACATCATACTTACTGCTTCTACTGAGTTACATTCACGCCTTGTTTCTAAGTATCGTAGTGCTCTTTTCTCTTCTTCTTTTAGTTTAGCATCTGCCTGTGCAAAAGTAGAACAGCAATCATTTTAAGCACTAACACTTCCAGAATAAAGTTACAACAGAAGTTTTACTTACATATTTCATATAATTCTGTACACCATTTTGCTGCAAATAAGAAGGAGCCTGTGTTCTATAAAATCTCTCTGTTGAATCCAAATATGCCTTTTCAAAGTTATCCCGATATATCTGAAGCTTATCTTCGGGATTGGAACAAAGGTTAACTGCAAAGAGAAAGTCCAAACTTACTTTCAAGTCTTAGAAACTTAAGTGGCTAATAATAAGCAAATCTCTCTCATTAAGGTGAGTCTTGTATTAAAAGGTTGCATTGAACAATTTGAAATACCCTATAAATGTACTCTGACCCCTAAAGATAACCAAAATTGTCCAGTCCTTGCTCTAAAAATATTCAGATTAATGAAAAGCAACTGGAGAGAACTTTATACTTATTGCCAGCATTAGAGACATTCAAACATGGTAACCAGAAATACACATACAAAATAGGAAAGAAAAAGAGAAACAAATAAGGGCAGTTCAGCATAATGCCTATTAAAGTGAGAACTCTCTGCCTGATTGAGCAAACAGCTTTCCTTAGACACTGTTCTTAGACTCCCAATGTCTTAGGTTTTTTTTCCCTCTTTTACCAGAATGTTGACAGTGAGCCTTCTGCAGTTCTAGGAACTATTTGGAAAACAGTTTCCCACTTCCTCTTAACTGTTACAGATGAATAAATAAATAAATACTTTAAATGGAATATGCTTAAAAAATAGAATTAGACACTATAAAACCATCTGAGAGAGTATTAGCCACAAGTTTAATTCAACAGGCTGCAAAGTGATACAGAAGCACCAGGCAATGGTGAAACGTCACAGAAGTTTCACATACACAGATGTGTTTTTCAAAGGAAATCTTAGATGCAGCCTGTTTAGCATTTTTGCTTCAAACTGCCTGAAGAATCAGAAACAGTACAAAGCACAAAGTCATTATCTGCAAACCCAAAAGGTCAAGGAATAGTCTGCTTTTTGAAAACACCCATTTTGTAGTAACTGATACACAGCTAATCACTTTGAAGTTAAAGATTTTAAACTGAATTTAATTGGTAACACATATCAACATCAATATAAATGCTGAGATAAGCATCCCAACCCTACCACCACAACTGTCAACTCTGCATGATGAAAACTCATTTACTAAAGTGAGGAGGCAACATAGATGGGTCTGTACACAACATACCATATGATTCTCGAACTCCAATAACGAGCTGAGAGTCAAAAGCTTCTCCTAGCCTTTCAGCATGAACTAGCTTCATTGCACTGTCCTGAAGTCTGTTTTTTATATTTGAAAATATGGATTCATTCCATGTATCTAGCATGAGCTGTGTATTGGGAAGAAGAAAAAAAATCCTGTGAGAAAGGTACATGAAGACCTCAGTTGGTGCAAAAGAAATACAGGGGATCAGAAACACAAATCAAGCAGTTTATAATGCACTTCTCAGGTTATATGCAGCAGTTCAATTACCTTAGAACCTGATCTTGCTCTGAACTTGTTATGGAAGTAATATTCAGCCTACATTCTAAGCTAACTCAGTGTAACCAGACAGCTGATTAGTGCCTGATTCATATATTAATTCCATAATTCTGTATTATTCCTAAGTCCTCAGCAATCAGCTTTTCACATGCTTTCTCCAACAAACAATGGAAACAAAAAAAGCTAAGTTGGAGATTCCTCTCTGCTGTTATTCTTGCCTCCTTGCCTTCAAGAGGAATAGAGGATCAGAAGTCAAAACAGGAGGGTGAAGAAAAAAGCCTTGCTCAAAGTAATGCACTCAATCGATTTTGTTCTTCCCATCCTGGAGGCAGGGGAACAGTTGAGATGTTTTTCACTACCAAATGAAAGATTGTTAAAGAAATTTCATTTCCTTACAGATACTATCTGCAATGGAATGGGATAATGAATGATGTTAAACTAAAGGACTGAACACTTTACAACTGATGTGCTTTGTTTTTCTTAGAGTAAAAACCTAAAGCAATTTCAAGGACCGTTATTCATGGGATTCAGGACACTGAACACTCCATACTCAAAACCCTAGACTTTCTTTATGTGGATATGAAATAGTAAAAAGAACATATTCACAAGATTCTACATGCCCAATCTTTTCATTGATATGCTGCCAGCGTGGAGGAAAAAGGGGAAATTAAGAGATCAATAGCTATATTTAACTTAAGATGACAGCATCTGATTGGTCATTTATAAAGTGCAGAGCTGTGTCCCAGTTAAAATCTTGGCCTTGGCAAATAAAATAGGGGTAGAAAAACTAATTGCTTATATATACAAGTACTTGCTACTCACAAGTATAGAGACAGTAGGTGAATTTACAACTGCCTCCACCCCAGGATTCAAGTCATAATTAAAACCAAGCAAAGAACCAAAACCAAAGACAAAACCAAAACACCCAGAGCAAGCCCCCAAACAAACCCAAAGCCCAGTAAAGAAGTGCTTTAATCATCTGAACAAAATTGTTAATAGCCAAAGCAAAACTGGAGAAACAATAGTGAAACTGTTCTGGAGAGAAAAGAAGACTTGCATGGTTTTTTTGACCCTCACACTGAAGCAAAGTGTTATTTCATCTTTAGCTACAGAATCCCTTCTGCACTACTACTGCAGGCAGAAGAGCGTGCAATTAAATTCTTATGCCTATCACTCACCTTTCGAACAATACTGTCTTCTACATTAGACTTCTTGTTGCTGCCCTGCTTGCCCATTAAAGTAATCTCTAACTGACAAAATGGCTTGGGCAAAATATCACACTGTGTGAAGAACTTGCGCCACTCCACTATATATGCTTTTAGTAAAGCTGTATCATCTTGATGACTCAGCACTCTCTGGAGGAGGGAGAAAAGGATGGAATGTATAAACAGATTTCTGCACAAAATACAGACTACTTTGCTTATAGTGAAAATAACTCCCTATATAAAATTCAAATGTACAGATGTACCAGAATAAGCAAGTACCATTTATTTCAGGGAAGCAGTTATCAACCCATACCATATGGACCATTTCTAAAGGGTAAAGAGAGGTAACAACAAGTAAGTAGTCGTAAGTTTAAATTTTCTAAATGAATTTGCTTTTATTTTTATTTATTTATTTTATTTTTAAGCCATCTGCAGGTCAAAAAGATTGAAACACCTTTGATCTAAACACATGTCCTGGTACAGCCCTAGATAGAAAAAAAAAGAAAAAAGTAACCTGTAAGGACTACATTCTCTTCTATACAGTGAAAGTTTAATTCAATGGCACCTGCCAAACTTTCATTAGACCCAGACAGCTAGTTAACATGTATATTTTACTAAAGCCTGGAAACTACAACTACACTGTACAATGGCTATCATGATGCCTAAAAAGATGTTTCTCAACAGCCAACACAGACCATGCCAAAGGCCTCAGCTCAGCATAGCACTTATGTATGTAAGCAAGCTGATGGAATTTAAAAATCAACACTTATAAGCCTGGTTATGCAAAGGCCTCTGTAAGAGATTATGTTCCTTTAAGCAAAGCCTCAGTGGTGTAAGTCTCCTCACTAAAAATTTTACAGGCTTTTCATGTTTTTCCTTTCCAATGTCATCAGATTATTTTTTATTTTTTTTTAATTTCTCAACAATCTCCTCTGTTAAATCCCTTATTACAGAAAACATCTTTTGTCCTACTTTTTACAAACACAAATATTTCCTTGGAATCTACTGACAACTTCAGCTGTTTGGGGGGAAGCTCATAAAACTGGACAGCTCAGCTTGCTGAGTTGATAGCAGGGCTATTTCTAGTACACCACACATATGGCTTATTTTAAAGCCATCCATGAACATGTCAGCATTGCACTGGAGCTAGACAAACAACATTTCTTTTTCAGAAGGTTATTTCTTATATAAAATTTTGCCTCCAGACTTTTCAAATGGCTGAAGATACCATAAGTACTGTTGGATAAACAAAAATAATGCTGGGTTTGGGGGGGTTGTTTTGTTTTTTAGTACACCACAAAAAAAAAAACCAAACTAAACAAAAGCACTGCCCAGCCCAATTTCAAGGACTGTGAGAAAACAATGAGCCAAGGCAAATGCTCAAGGCTAAGTCTTACTTGTGTCAATAGAAAATCACAGGGTAATTAAGATCTCCAGGACATCACGGAATTTCAAACAAAAAAGCTATGCATTTAGATCCAGTGAAAGTCAAGACTATTTGGTTATTTTTCTAACAATATGAATAGAAGTTATGAAACGTTAAGAACTTACTGCTTGTGCCTGTTTAATAAAATCAAGGATGTCTTCTTTCAGAGCCTGATGGATTTTTGCTGGACCTTTATCATCCCACAAGCAAACTGCATGTACATCTCTAGAAAACAATTCATCCATCTTTTAGTAACAGCTACTCAAAGTTTAATGCTATAGAGCATGAGGTTTAAAAAACCATAATTTCACTATGTCTAAGAGATTAATACACTTTTAATCTATCATTGTTAAAAATCACGCAGTTCCCAGTGACATGTGCTAGAAAACATATTTGGAGAATAGACTGAAGCTAAGACTGAAAGTCTTTGAACCAAGTAGCGGCAAGCTATCAAAGAAATAGTATGGTCACAAGAGATGTAGAAGCTAATTCTGGTTTCAGTATCCATTCAATACTCCTTTTTACATTAAGAACAATTTCTAAAGCTTTTCTTTGACAAAGACAGAAACTGCTTGCCAGTAGAAGCATTACTACTCAGCCTGTATTATTCTAAAATACTCTTTATTACCACGCAGCCTTCAACCACAGTTTTACAATCCAAGCACAATATCATTCTTGTGCTACAAAGGAAAGAGACCTTACATATGAGAAATCTGAGCTCAGGGGCATCAGGTGATATAAAAGATATTTTAATTAGTTTAATGCAGTCACTGAAACGTTTCATGACAGTGACAGCATTTTAAAGTGGAAACCTACTGCAGAAGAGCTCTCAAACAGCAGGTTAAAGCAAAATTCTATTTATGAGTTTTAACAACATCCAAATAATCTTTTACCTAGCTTACAGCTCAGCAAGAGTAACTTAATTCCTCCTTTCTTTCCATACTAAAGACTAAATAAAGCAGGCTACACTCCTAACCATACATCATATATAATGTGCACTAGCAAGCTATTTCTTGACTCATTACCTTCCTCTGGTTTTTATTCTTCCTTTCAATAATAAGGCCACATCCTTGCAGAAAAGCAACTACATAAGCTAAAGGCATAACTTTCATAGAATCACAGAATAGTTAGGGTTGGAAAGGACGTTAAGATCATCTAGTTTCAACACCCCTGCCATAAGCAGGGACACCTCACACTAAACCACTAAACCATATCACCCCAGGCTTTGTCTAACCTGGCCTTGAATACCGCCAGGGATGGAGCACTCACAGCCTCCCTGGACAACCCATTCCAGCATCTCACCACCCTCACAGGAAAGAATTTCTTCCTTAGATCCAATCTAAACTTCTCCTGTTTAAGTTTGAACCCGTTACCCCTTGTCCTGTCACTACAGTCCCTAATGAAGAATCCCTCCCCAGCATCCCTATAGGCCCCCTTCAGATACTGGAAGGCTGCTAAGAGGTCTCCACGCAGCCTTCTCTTCTCCAGGCTGAACAGCCCCAACTTTCCCAGCCTGTCTTCATACATGAGATGCTCCAGTCCCCCGATCATCCTCATGGCCCTCCTCTGGACTTGTTCTAACAGCTCTCTGTCCCTTTTATGTTGACACCAGAACTGCACACAATAGTCCAGGTGAGGTCTCCTGAGAGCAGAGTAGAGAGGCAGGATCAGCTTCTTTGACCTGCTGGTCACGCTCCTTTTGATGCAGCCCAGGATACGGTTGCTTTCTGGGCTGCAAGCACACACTGCAGTTGGCTCATGTTCATGTTCTCATCGACCACCACCCCCAAGTCCTTCTCCTTAGGGCTGCGCTGAATCACTTCTTTGACCAACCTGTAGCTGTGCCTGGGATTGCTCTGACCCAGGTGTAGGACCTTGCACTTGTCATGGTAAAACTTCACGAGGTTCCAATTAAATCAATACAGTTTTTCAATCTAAAAGCAGTTTTTGTTTAACTAAAAAGGCAAAACTTGTAAGGTAGAAAGTTCCTTCACCACATATCAAAGGTGCTGGCCCAGGATTTACAGAGGTCTACCTAAATTGTGAAGGCTTACGCAGTGTTCACATGCAGAGAAGGTGTTACTGTATTTAGAATGCCATTGTTTCCTGACAGGAGTGGAAAGAGCAATACTGGATAATTATAGTCAAAGGGCAGGTAGAAGACATCTATCGATTAGAATTTTTATTAAAGAGCTTAACAAAGACCACTGTCCAAAAATAAAACCCTAGGAGAGTGGGATCCTTTCCTTTAGTATCCTGAATTCAGCCACAGAGTTACTTCAGTTATACTGAATAGTTCAGCCACAAGAAAAATAAACTGAAAATTTCAATATCAATGCAGAATTACTAAAGTTATTATTAAAAATTAAACGAATGGCTCAGGACTGAATTTATACCTGAAATATACCATGTACCTGGCAACCACTATAGCTGACACATCATCAGATGTTAAAATTCATTACATGATAAACTACTTTTCCTTTCGGTTGGCACAGAAGCATGACAGGTGCAGTAGGATGGGTGTAAAAAGGATCACTGCACTGTCCTCATCAAAAAGAGCAATGAAGAGACTGACTGCAGCAGACTGTGTTTGAATAAAAAACACTTTTGTGACAGATTTTAAAAAGCAGAAGGAGAGGCTGCAGATTTAAGCTACAGCATATCTGAGGGAAAATAGCTATGTGTTGAGACAAAGATTATTTTAGATATTCTTTCAATATATGTTTTTAATTTCCACATTACGTTGGCAAAGATGTATTGTAAGAAAAAAATCAGGAAGCAACTTCTTGCTTTTTGTAAAACCCCTCTCATTTTGCTTCTTCCAAAGTACAATAATGCGAACACTGTCTGAAAAATATTGCATATATTATTCTTAGGGTATAAGGCTATTCAAATTATACCAGTTAAACTGCATTGCCCTGCTACTTCAGTAGCATTCTTATTTTAGAAGAAAGCCATTCAAGTCAGAATAATGTGACATTCAGCAAACTGCCTTTAAATGAACTCACTGCCGAAGTAGTAAACAACATTTTCTCTCTAAAACTAACAAAGGGTTTGTGGGTAGGTACAAAACTTGTTTACTATGATCAGCTTAGAACAGCAGAGCTCTTGACTTTTCTCCAACCTGTTTGCAAGGATCGGAATCTCAAGAAAACTCTACTTTTGCATATTTACAGTGATGCAGGCACACTTACTACTTAACAAAACTTAAACTCCTGGTTTTGTTCTGTGTGTTCGCACATAGTCCATGCCATGCCTAACTGCTGTATCAGAAATAGTACCACAAGGGTATTCCTGCTACGCAGAAAGATGAAAGATAATAAAAAATTACTTACGAAAACAGATCAAACCATTGCTGTTTTGTGACAGACTCCTGACGAAGAAGTTTCAGAACGATAGGGCGCATGAAATCCCATTTGTCTTCAAACTGAAGGGAACCTTTGTTCTGAAAAGAACAAAAAAAAAATACCGTTAATAAAACATTTTCTTAAAGTTATCTCTAGGGACTGCACTTCCTATGGTAAACTTAAAAATATCTTCTCAGAGGTGTCTCCCATAAGCCAGCCTTTGACCTACACCACCACAGCTGAGCAGCACTTCTCATGGTGTTTAGTTAAAATGAGACAGAGCTATCACTTGTTTCTTAGAGAAGCCAGATAGCCAACTTTTTTGCTTTATTCATTGCACTAGCTACAAAACAATAAGTTCTAGCAAGTGTTCTTCACCTGTTAATGAAGTTATAAATGGACAACATAAATGATAGTCAGCTTCACTGCACTAGCCAGGATACATGTAATGAAAGTCATGAGGCAGAGCTGGAAATCTGTCTTGAATAAATTATCCTTGCCAAAATGGCAGCCAGGAATCAGGAATAGCACCTGTAGATGCTGCCATGTACCTTTCTTCTCCACTGTGCATTTGGCGTCAGCAGCAAAGAGGGAGGAAGGAAGCAGAGTGATGTAGGCGCTGTTGTATTACAGACTCCCTTCCTGTGGGTTAACTGGCTGTAGGCAGGTTGATGGCCAAGACTACAGTTGATGCAGATGAAAATGTTTTCCACCATTCTGAAAAACCTAATCCAAGTTAGATTTTTTCAATCTTATGATAAAAATTAAGGCAAAACTACAGGAATTAAATGCTCCAATATAATTCTGATTATTTCAAAAAAATATCACTGTAGTAGACAGGCTTCCTTTATTTAAAAAAGTAAACAAAAAATCCCCCAAACCAACAGCTTTAAAAACTCACTATTTGCTTACAGCTCTACATCTTTAAAAGAAAAACCTGCAATTAAAAAATAAACAGTTGATTGAGAGCTCTGTGGCAGAAATACTACTGGTTATCTGCATGCAATGTTATCTTCCAATGCACTGTTTACTTCTGAACAGATCATTGTCTTGGCTAGTACTACTACATTTGACACAATTCACTTCACATGCACCAAATAATACAGTCTAACTACTTGAAATTCTGATAAGTGCCCTGTTCTGCCACTAGCACCTCTTTAGATAAACAAGCACAAGCAGCACCACAGGTTCTCTCAACCATCTCCTTCTGATTAATTTCTACATGGAAATTTACAATTAAATCTGTCATTTAGTATTCAGAATAAGCACAGTTTGGAAACTGTATCCCCTGATACTCTGAAGTGCAAAGATGTCTCATCTTCCAGTTAAAAAGATGCAACAAGCATCACAGTAACAATTTCTATAGCAACATCACCTGGAGGCCTCACAGCATTATCATACCATTGTAGTATTGAATATGGGCTTCACAGAAGCACCCAGTTTGATGAAGCTTATAATTCTTTCAACATTAAAAAAAGGAAAAGAAATTGTTTCCCAATTAGACAGGCAGTTTTGCCTGTTCCCTTCCACTGTAAAAAAATAATTTGAATGCATCACTTTTGAAAATGCTCAACTACATGCTTCCTCCACAGAAAGCCAGCTTTACAAATATTCCCTAAACTTTGAGGAGTTGCTCTCATCTTTCCTAATCCTGTGAAAATGGTTAGTTTCTACTTGTAGATGCTTCTGTTCCCAGTCCCCTTTTGCAGGATAATGAACTTGAAAGACCAGCTACTGTGCAGTTAGAAGTTGTAGAGAAGACATTATAAAATAAGTAAAACCAACTTCCTCCAAAGTTTTCCTTTGGAGTGAAACCTCAGAGTAGATCCCGTAAGTTTTCTGAAAGAGGTAAAAAGCCTGTTCTGCAATTTTGGAGAAGCGCAATCCAGCCCTTTGCTGAAAAGAGCTGAAGATAAAAACTAAATTCTCTTTGTGAATAAGGCTAGTAAAACATGAAGGGGGGGGGGGGGGGGCTTGGGGGGG
>NDXB01015687.1:48569-87829 GCA_002631895.1 Agapornis roseicollis | reverse complement strand
GGGGAGCAAGGGGGGGGGGGGGGGGGAGGCATTAGGGTGGGGGATTGCAAATACTACCTACTTCAGTCTAGGAAGCACACATAAAACTCCATTTCAGTTGTAAAAACTCCATGTGCACTTGTAATAAGCATGTACCTACTTAAAAAGTATTCCCCAGATAAAGCTTTGCAGAAAATGCCATTAGTGAAGTTTAGAACTCTGTTTTCTATACACTGGAGTAAAATCTTTTTCTCCACTTCCGTCTATATTACACAGAAGAGGAAATAAAACTAATGGATTAAAAATTCCACTCAAACTATTACTTATGGGCAATAAAGGAGTCAGCATCTTCTAGATAGATTCAAGCTTCCCTGTGCTTGAATTTGTGCTGAAATTACAAAAGAAAGAGTGCATAGTACCATCTACTGTGTGCCACTCACATTCATTAATTCTACCCCTAGTAGTGTATCAGAAAACAAAATTTTATAATGGCAGAGGAAGTCAGACAGTGGTAACTCTCACTTGTGACAAAAGTCACACACACAAGAGTGGCACAGACACCTCCAGGAACTCATGGGTTCCTAACAAACCCATGCAATTTCTGAGTTGTATTTCCTGGGTAACTTGTTTTTCTTAGCTTGTTGCCTGAAACTGCAGCTCCCAAGGGAAGGAATTCACACCTTAACAAAATAAAATTACTCCACTTACCCAATCTTCTCTGAAAACAAGGATGATGATTGATTGCCATACCCTGGCTAAGTGACTATTCTAGGAGTTTCAAATGTAATCCTTTGCAAAATAATTCCACTTAACAAATAATTTGTTTCCAAAGTCACTTCACTAAGTCTGACCATGGAAATTCAAAGTTCCATTTTAAGACTAAACCTCACCAGATATACATACTACTTCAAACACTATATTGAATTATATGCAACTTTACTCTTCAAACTTACTTTTCCTCTTCACTTCTGTGCAGAAGCACCTAAACATGGTATTTTAGGATAGCAGGTAAAAAACCTGTTGGTGGGTATTACATTGAATTAGTACAATGATGCAACTGGAACTGTCCCACTAACCAGTTTTTCTGATTTGGGTATTATGGCACAACACAAAATTCCTCCCTTAACTGTAAGCAAGTTGAAAAGCAGCACAGCAGGCATGGAATACAGTACAAGAGCCTAAATAAAGCAAGGCAGTATGATGAGGCCTCTAAGACACTGTCCCTCTGAACCTTCAAATGTTTATTTGGACATTCAGGTCTCTTTAGTGTATGCTCTAGAACACAGTACACTTTCAGTCCACATACAAATTCAGCCCTGATCTCCATCAGATGCTCTAAACAGTACTGTAAGAAACCCAACATTCTTGTTATACATTTTATCTATGTATTAGTAACATCTGTTACTACTTCACCATTTACAGATGATAGATTTATATTAAGGTTAATTCCCAGAGGGATGAAATAGGAAGTATGAGGTCCTAGACTGAAATAAGCATGAAAATTCACTGTCTGATTAATCTCTGCTACCAGCACCTTTAAAAGTCAGTGTAATGACAGCACTGAAATTACTACACAAAGCAGAAAAGCAGTCAGAGAAAAAGCTCTGCTATTTAAATAACCAGTGTGCAACTTCCTAGTGGATATCCTAATTGGAAAGAGCCAGGAAGAAGCAGACAATCTTAAAACACAGATCTGGAATACTTAAAGTTGAAGAATTCCAGAACTTCAGATCTATTTCCAGTTGTCAGTGACACAGACATGAGATTAAAAAAAAACAAACCCACCAAACCCACTAAACCCACTTTAAACCAATGCAAAGGTAAATAATGGTTCTCATTTCACTTAAACCTATAGAAAATCTGCTGCTTCCTTTGCTGCTTCTCTCCTAATGCCAGGCTCAAGCTGCAAGTCATCCTGCAAGGATGAACTCTTCCATTTGCTGGCAGCTCCAGTAAAGCTCTACAGAAGTTTAAAGATCAGTCAGTATGGATACAACTATGGCTTTTCTTTGTGCTGCAATAAGCTAAGGTGCTCTGTTCCACAAACTGCAGAAACACTCATGTATCTTCACGTCACATGAGTTAACTGGTTTAGACTATCTTGTCACTGCAAAGGCAACAGGTTACTAGTCCATCACACCTCCCAGAATGAAGTACCCCACTTTAAAAGTGCCCAAGTCAAAGGTATGTTGAGAAAAAAACTGGGGGACTCACCTCATAATGGCTCATCTACAGGAAAGCCATGACCTCAGTGTGGGAGAGCAGTTCTGCACAGTAGGGCTCACACTAACTTACCATGTCATAGCTAGCTCTTACTAACTACTTCAACATTTTCACCACATTACAACTTGTTGTATCTCACCAGGATTCAGCATATGATAGGTCATTTTAATTCTGCATTTAAAAGACGGTTCTCTGCGAATATGCTTCTCACTAAAAAAAGTATAATTAGGAAAGTTATGCACTAGCAGAGTTCAAACAATGACCTATAAAATAGCAACATCAGTCAGGTTTGGATTCAGCTAGTACCCATTACTGGAATAAGAAGAGTACTACACTTCATTTTCTCAACTATGGAGGAAGTCAAACAAGGATGGGTAAAAAACAGAGAAAACTCTTAGTTCCTGTTTATCCTAGCAAAACCAAGACCTGTCTAAACCAAACTTAGATTTGATTATGCAGGCTCATTTGGAAATTATATGAAAAAAAACCTTACAGATTTTAACACCTCTCCTTTCTCAGCCAGGGATTTTTACCGTGCTGAGACATTGTTTTTTTTTCCCTAAACATTAAAGCAGAACACATGAAGCACTGCCAATCAACACCAACCTGGAATCAACAGCTTCTCTGAGAGCACTCTGATGAGCAAAATTAGGGAACAAAAGACTTCATCAAGTTCAAAGGCATTGCTTTATTGTGTCATTATAAATGAAGTCAAATCACTGTAAAATCTTTCTTTTTGTAATGCAGGTTCATACATTACTGTCCTTACAAAACTCACTAATTAGTAAGTTATAGTGTTTAAAAACACTCCAAGTGACCAGGAAGCCCTGTTTTAGAATAGGTATCCCTGTGGCATTTTTCCCAAAACATACTGTGTATATGTATATATTGCTGTCAACAAAAAATACTCCTGATTCAAAGGCCAGTTGCAAAAACATGACTAGTCAACACAAACACAAGAGTTCAGCAAGAGTAATCTCACAGAATCAAGGACTTTGACTCTATTTTCATTCAGTGTACACTTATAATTCTTTCAAAACCGCTGCGGTGGAATGCTGAGATATCTTACAGGCCTGTTCCTTCTGTCTTCTACCGGCTATACAACTACATGTGTCTGGTCAAAGCACGCATTTGTGTCTCCACAGATCCTTAAACATATAGCAAAGAGATGGACTAAATCATTAACAAGTAGATAAACTGCTTGTTCCCTGCTCCAAAACCATGCTCTTCCACAGAAAGCACATTTCTTCTCATGGGAAATTATTCTTTACACCAGTGTTCTTGTATTCTTCAAGTTTTATTTTTTCATATAAGTCTTATCTGCTAAAAAAGTCGAACTACTTAGCCATAAAAATATGGAGAAATTAAATTAATTTCAATTACATTTCAATTTCAGTAAATATTTTTAATATCTTACTAATACTAAACCCTTTTTTTGGATACCAGGAAGAAATGTGGTTATCAATTACTTCTCATTTCTTCACACTGAGCATCTCTGAGTAACACAACCAGCAGTTTCAGGCCAAAGCTGTACATTCAGTATAGGTCAGATTGCTAAAATGTAAGCAGCACTCAATCGGAAACACGTTTATAGGTCTGAACACATGTATAGGTCTATGTTCACACATATTTTAAACTGCTAACTGATAAAGGGAAGCAGATAGCCTTCCCAAGGCTTTTCACCTTAACCTGATGTTCTAGAAACACTTTCTGCAGGCACTAGTTAAAAGTTGTTTAGAGTAGGCCTGTCTTCCATATGCCGGCATGGCCTCGAAGTTTTCTCCACACACATGCCACAAATACCAGGACAGGCAGTCCTGAGCTCCAGTGCTGGACTGTCCTGCTGAAAACTCCTGTTCAAACCTACTGGGGGTGACTGATATGGCACCGAGAGCGGGTGAAGTGCTTCAAAACGTCTGACTATAAGAGCAAAGCTGCTTAACATAAGCGAAAGGCCTCCAGGAGTTCTCCTTTGCAGAAGAACTGTAGTTAACATAACCGCTGGAATACGGTGGCACTCCAAACACCACCACCTGCCAGCGGCGAAGACATTTTTCAACTCTTTGTTAAACTTAAAACTCATTTTCCGTACACCCAGGTCTTTTAAATAAACAAAGGGACGACTCCGTATGCTAACTGCACGACGCAACGCCGTTTCCCAACGACGCGTGTTTGGGAGGAGAGCGCAGGGGTGGGGTGCGGACTGCCGGCAGCCAAGAGGCCACCGGCCGGACCGGGCCAAGGCCGACGGTCCCGCACTGAGCACGGCGTCGAGGCCGTTCACCTGAGGGAGGGCCGCGGGCCCCGCTCTCGGGACCGGCAACTTCGGGGAGCGGCGCCCGCGGCCTGCCCCCATCCTACGGTCTGCCCAGCCCGGCCGCCTCAGCCACACGCCGGGCCCAGCCGGCGGTGGGGCAGCCCTGGCAGCCCGGCCCCCGCCGCCTCCCTCCTCAGGCAGAGATCGGCCAGGCCCTGCTCTCACCTTTAAGAGATTAGACGTCGCCATGTTCCCCCCCGCGGGGCCTCCCCGGCCGGCGGCGGCTCCTCTCCCCGAGCTCGGCTCGGCTGCCCCCAGCCGCTGCCGCTTTACATGGCCCCGGGCCGCCCGCCCTGCCGGCCAGACCCGCGGCGGCGGCAGTAGCAGCGGCCGCAGCGTTGGGCTCTCCTGCCCGGGAAGGAGGCTGGTGGCAAGCTCAGGGCGCTCGGCACCACGACCGGCTCGTTGCTCCGCACGCAGCCGCCCCTCAGAGCCTCATGGCGGAGTCCGCGCAGGAGGAGCTCGGCAGCAGCCGCGGCTCCATCGAAGGGGCCGGCCCACATGATGCGGCGCCGCGCAGCCGGCCCCGCCGCCAAGAGCGGCCGCTCGCGCTGAGGGCTCTGCCTGCAGCGCCCCCTGGCGACCCGCCGCCGTCACCGCCCGCCCTGTGCTGCCAAGCTCGGTCGGGCACAGGAGGGCCTCTACCCTCAGCACCCGCGGGGCCGCGCCTGGCAGCGCTCTGGGAGACCTCTGGGTCTGCCCCCGCCAGAGACATCCCCGCAGCACACCGCGCCCTCTGATCCCAGTGCCTCCTGCCGGCAAACACTCCTGAGCAGAGGCCCAGGTTTTACAGGGAGATGTAGTGACAGAACAGGGGGAATGGCTTTAAACGGAAAGAGGGGAGAGTTAGGTTAGATACAAGGAAGAAATTCTTTCCCGTGAGGGTGCTGAGGTACTGGCACAGGGTGCCCAGAGAAACTGTGGCTGCCCCATCCCTGACAGTGTTCAAGGCCAGGTTGGAAGGGGCTTGGAGCAACCTGCTCTAGTGGAAGGTGTCCCTGCCCATGGCAGGGGCTGGAATTGGATGAGGTTTAAGGTGTCTTCCAACCCAAACCATTCTATGATTCTGTGAAATTCAGTGTGGCCGAACAATGTGGTTTGTAAGCAGAGAAATAAATCTCTTCACTGACAGAGTCTGGCAAGCATGGGCCCCCACCCCAGCTCACCAACCCCATTGCTGTGAGGCTGCAGGTGGTGCCACACTGGCCCCATCTGCCCGGCTGTTGGGAGTGCTTAAGGACCTTAAGATCATCTAGTTTCAACCCCCCTGCCATAAGCAGGGACACCTCACACTAAACTATGTCACCCAAGGCTCTGTCGAAACCTGGCCTTGAACACTGCCAGAGATGGAGCACTCACAACTTCCCTGGCCAACCCATTCCAGCGCCTCACCACCCTCACAGGAAAGAATTTCTTCCTTAGATCCAATCTAAACCTCTCCTGTTGAAGTTTGAACCCATTACCCCTTGGCCTGTCACTACAGTCCCTAATGAAGACTCCCTCCCCACCATCCCTATAGGCCCCCCTCAGATACTGGAAGGCTGCTAGGAGGTCTCCACGCAGCCTTCTCTTTCCCAGGCTGAACAGCCCCAACTCTCTCAGCCTGTCTTCATATGGGAGATGCTCCAGTCCCCTGATCATCCTTGTAGTCCTCCTCTGGACTTGTTCCAACAGCTCCATGTCCTTTTTATATTGAGGACACCAGAACTGCACACAATGCTCCAGGTGAGGTCTCCTGAGAGCAGAGTAGAGAGGCAGTATCACCTCCTTTGACCTGCTGGTCACGCTCCTTTTGATGCAGCCCAAGATACGGTTGCTTTCTGGGCTGCAAGCACACACTGCAGTCGGCTCATGTTCATGTTCTCATCAACCACCACCCCCAAGTCCTTCCCTGCAGGGCTGCTCTGAATCTCTTCTCTGCCCAACCTGTAGCTGTGCCTGGGATTGCTCCGACCCAGGTGCAGGACCTTGCACTTGTCATCCTGTCCAAATATGCTCTTGTGCAGCAGCTGTGAGTAGTGCTAGCCAAGGAATAAGGTACTTGAGTACCTGAGAAGCAGTGAGACAAGGAAACAGTGGTACTTTTTACTGACATTAAAAGTAATGTGCATCTCATTTTACATGGCTTTGCATGACTCTAATATTTGCTGAAGACCTGTGGGAAGACATCCATGAGCCTCATGGTTCAGCACCTGCTTCAGGGTGCTTTGACAGTACACAGTGTTACATAATCTTGTTTTATTTGCTTTGATTCTATTGCAAATGGATTATTTCCAAATTCTGATGGTAATGAATATATATATACTATATATGGTATATTACATATATTACATGGTACTGCATTGGCCCACATTTTTATATCCTTTGCAAGGATTGTATAAGGCAGAGTGTATATTTAATCCCAGAGCTGCCCGTGGGTTCAAAGTGATTTGCAAGAGACAGCTTATTCAGAATTGGATGATCAGTGAAATTAATACCATGCATAATATCCTGGTTGTCTTGGAGTGAACTGATTCAGGGCACAAAACTGTTGGCTTTGAATGAGTTGCCTCAGACAGAAATATGTGCTACTATGTTCTTTTCGTAATGCCCTGAAACACATGGTGCAAATAAGATGTGTTTAGTTTCTTCTAATCTTCACTTTGTCCGTGATGGAAAAATCATGTGATGGTTGATTAGTCAGTTTCAGACTGCTCTGCAATCAGACGAGGTGTACTCAGTAGGGTTACCAACTCTAAAGTCTCTTTTATTTACTGCCCTGGGCAGTCACAATGACTGCATGCACAAACCGTGCCATGATTCTCTAAAGACAACCCATTTAAAAGGGTGACAACACACAGACATCTACCTGTAGCTAAAGAAAAAAGCACTGTCAGTGATCAAACTTTTCACACAAAACTTCTGTGTTTGTTTCTGTTTCAACAAGAAAGCAAATATGTGAATTTCTGGTGTTTACTATCTGGGCTTGTGTCACCCTCACTGCAAGTCACAAACACATTATGGAAACATTGCCTCTGTATGGGAGTGAAAATTACAGTAAACTCACTTAAAGTTGTTTAAGGTTTTGGTATCTTAGCATCACAAGATCCGCCTATCCTGTGCATCTGAGGATGACCTGTTTGTTCTTATGCCAACATTGTCCTTTAGCTTAAAGAACTTCTCTCTCCCCAGTGTTTATTCTTCTCTGATGTATTTTTAGACAACAGTGTTATTCCCTCACAGTTTCCTAGCTGGAAAACTTTGCACTTTTTGCCTTGAATTCCACTGAGAGGTGGTGCAGGGCAGCTGCAGGCAGAACCTGCAGGAGAGTTTTTGCTGAGACCAAGTTTCTCCCGGGACACGGAGAAGCACATGGCATGCATTAGGCAAAATGTGTCCATTGTTCCATGCCCAGTCCCAGAGCTGCAGAGAAGTGCTGTGGCAAATTACATCTGATCTAATTTTTCCTGTTCTAGCCTTTTTTTGACAGCTAGAAATTTACTGTTCCATTCACTCTACGTACTCAGGAAGCTATAGCTGGTCTTTGAAGCATGGTAGAGTGAAAGAGGCTACAACATGAAAAATGAGTGTTCTGCTTTTCTGACACTTGTTCACATGTGCAAGCTCTTTTCCAGTGTTCAGTAAGTCTTGTCCCTTGTTTGTTTTAGAAGTTTCTCTGAGAGTCAGATTCTCTTTTCCACAGAGAACTGGGCAGAGGAAAATCCCAGTAAAATGAATGGTGATATTGTGGATGTCAATGGTCTGGCTGACCGGAACTGAGAATTCTAAGCTTATGTCCTGGCATAGCTTGTTCTTTTAATGCACGTAACACTGGCTGTATGCCAGGGAAATGAGAAAAATTACCTGCACAGAGGAGGCTTTGCCCCTGAATAATAATCAGTAATCATTTAAAAGTAGCCAATTAATACAAGTTATGGCTAAATAGCTCGACTGTTTGCTCAGCTTTGAAACCCAAAACACACAATTCTCCAAAGTGCTGCAGAGCAGTGCCAGCCCTGCAAGGTTTTTATTACTAAGATTATGACTGAAATATTTTCCAGAATTCCTCCTTTCAGTTTTAGTACCTTAATACTTAGCAACTACCACTAACAATTTAAACTATCACCTTGCTCACTGTCACACCTTGGTGCCAAATATGACTTCTGGCAGTCCCTTCCTGCCACACAGGGGAGAAGGCAAAAGGGGAAGAAGGCTGCAATGTAGACATAATGTCAGCAAAACTTCAGGTACAGCAAACTTCATCATCTGGAGCTGTTCCACTGAATCAACCAACCCTTGGGAAGCTGCTGAAGTTGGGGAGTCAATAGACTGAGACGCTGTGCTGACTCCAGGTCCTTGGTGATTTCCTTCATTCCACAGGTCCCATAACAATGGTGGAAATTTCTGTAGGGTCTTAAGGCCTCTGGCAATGGTTAGTCTCATGGCTTCTCGAAGGCTGCGCAGGGATGGGAGAAGTTATTTGTGCCTTCCTTTCCATCCTTATCTTTTTCATTCATTTCCCTGGTGACTGAGTTTGTTGCTACTGGAGGCTGTTTGTCCCTCCACAATTTTCATGGAACAGGAAATATCAGTTTGCACACAGGCAGACTTCAAGTCACAGCAATTGAACTGTAGCTGAAAGTTCATCTTATTTACCTAAGCATTGATTTTATTCATAATACATAGAATTTCTTTTTGTTACTTTTATGTTTCTGTAGAAGCTCTTTAGCTGCAAGTAGGCCTTTAGCAGCCTGTGAAGGCAGTCAGGATTATTCTTAGTTTGAGCTGCCTGTGAGGCTCCTGAAAGTTGATGTCAGCTGGTTTACAGCACTGCTCCATGGAGTAGTCTCTCAGCAGGTTACACACTGACTGTCCATCCCAGTGTAGCTCAGGCCTAGCCTAAAATGTGACTTTCTCAGAGAAATGAGTGAATGAAATATCAAATCCATTCTGGCAGATCAGGACTGGGATTTTAGATTCCTCAGTTTGAGTTTAAAAGATTTACCTACCTTTACATAAAGAGCTTGCTGCTCTCCATTCCTTCTGGCCTCTGTGAACAAAGAGCAGTAGTGGGAAGAGATGTCATGCAAGTGCTGTGGTGGTGTTTGCTGCCAAACAACTGTTCCCTGTTTCTCCAGGGGCAAAAAGCCCATAGAATGTATATTATACTTGGGGGGATTTGTGCTATCAAGTTCTTTTCCTGAATGCATTTTAGCTGTGTTTGCTGTTCTACTGGTTGCTTATGGGAGCAGCAACTCCATGAAGAAAAATGATTGCCCTGTGGAGTGCCTGTGTCTTCCGAGCTGGCTTTTCCATGTTAGAAGTGCTGCTTAGCAAAAGCTTTTTGGGTTTGCAGAGCCAACTTAGTTTTCTTCACACACATGGTGCACTCCCACTAATGAAATATTATGCAAGGCAAATTGTTTTCAAGAACCTGTACAACTCCATAGTCTTTACATTATGCTCAACTGGCACATTCTCAATTACATTACTTTCATTGGCTTTGCACATTCAGTGAAAAGCAATAAACGATCCTGCTGTACTCAAAAGTAAAATTCAGCTTTTCCATAGCTCTATTCACTTTGTAGGGAAGAAAATGGTGCACAGTAAAATGACTGCATATGTAGGTAGCAGTTTTCCAGAGGAGAACCTCATGAAATGTAACACTAAACCCAGACACAGAATTACCACTAGCAATGACCTGGGAAGCAAGTACACATGTATTCAGGAGGTACAGTCTTTTTTTCTTTTTTTTTTTATTTTTTCCCTCAGAGGATCAGGCAGAAAATTTTTGGTTGAATTCTTCTAATTTTAAGTATGTTCAATGATACCATTATAATCCTTAAGAAACCCAGGCATTGTAGGTACTACTGCGTACAGTTGTGTGCTAGAGCAAAAGATCATTCCACAGCTAAGGACTAGAGTGAAAGATCATTATGCAAATACTTGGACTTTATTCTTTCCTTTTTTCTTTCAGGATCTGTTTATTTTATTTGCACTCCTACCCATCAGGCCTCTTAGAGACATCTATGTTTCACAGATTCCTCTTTTAGAATTTTCATTTCATTCACTTTTTAAAATACTGCCTTTGGACTCTGAGAAATGATCAATGTAAATGTTTGCTCTTGACAACTGTGTGTTAGTATTTAATAATTTCTTATACAAGCCAGCATGTTTGTGGTATGGTTCCATGATCATGTAGAGAATAAACCCTCAGCCTCCCTTCTTTCTCTCCCAGGCTGAATAAAGGCTTCTGAGACTTCTATGCCAGCTCAGGTGAAAGACAAGGCTTGGAGGAGCTGATGGCATGTGCTTTGATCTCCAGCTGGATGTTAATGATGTCAAAAGAGGAAATGAAGCATGTATTCTATAAGGCACACTGAGACTGAACTACCTGTGAGCATCATGCATCACCTATCTTTGTGTTAAGGTAGGCAACTTGGGTACTGGTAACAACCTGGCTGTGGCAGAAGGGATCTCAGCACAGAGCAGCTGTAGTGTACCTGGGTGCTCCGTCAAACCTGGGTTATTTTCTGTCACCAGCTTGATGCCATAAATCTATGCTATACCAAAGGTATAAATTAATAGTATGACCTTATGGTCCACCCAGTCTAATGGAAGGTGTCCCTGCCCATAGCATAGGGTTGGAATTTAAGGTCCCTTCCAACCCAAACCATTCTATGATTCTGTGATAGGCTCCTGAAGTTTTTATCTTGGTTCTGCTTCTTGTACAGGACAGATGCAGTTATAAGAAAGCCAAAATTTCTTCATGTGAAAATATTATCTTAATGTGTAAATATTTAAATGAGTAGAGGAAGATACTTGTTCTTATCAAACTAAAAATAAACATTTTTGGAGTCTGAACCAGCACTTAATATCCATTCATCAGGGCTATGAATCCAAATACAAACTGTTTACTATTTCAAAAGGCTTTTCCTTTTTCTAAGTGGGATTTACCAAACTTTAATTTGCAACGATGCAGTGTTTTCTTAATAAATAATTTCTACTTAATGATTTGACTGCCTGATGAGATTTCTCTAATTTCTGTGAGTTCTGGAAATTTCATTCTGGTGTCAATATTTGCCCTTCCTTGGCTTAAAAAAGAGTACACATGCACTGAAATACAATCCATTCTACAGCCTATTTGAGCTGTTACTTATATACTGTAGTACTGCAAAGCATCTGAGAACAAAATGATATATTTTATCAAACCATCTGTCAGATATTTCTATTAACTGCAAGTGTGTAGTGAAAAGGTACAGTAGTGGTTTCATATATCATGAAGACAGACAATGTTTGAATGTACAGGTTAATCTACATTTTTAGGAGTTCCAAGTAAGACAACTATATGCACAGTGAACTTGTCTTTTAGTTGCATTGACAATACCAGGTCCTTACACAGTTGAATCTGGTTAAAAGCTCTATTTTCAGTGTAATAAATGTGACACAGTAGGTACAACATCAACAGCAGAGATCATTAAGGCTCTGTTCTGGTGACTGTTTATTTCTCTGTGTGTACCTCCCCTCCACTTCCCTCTTCTCCCAGTCCCTTCCCATTCAAAACACTCGATTTTTTTTCATACAAAATTAAAAGCTCATTGGTTCCATAGTATTCAAGAAGAAAAGTTTAAGATAAAAGATTTTAACCTGAAAGTACTGAAATGTGTAATGAAATGCAGGTTCACAGTAATAGCAATACCTGGTACTTACAAAGCTGTTTTAATTTTTTTGATAACTTTTTTTTTTTTGTTTTGACATGGCAGAGGAATTAATATCCATATCCCAGGATGCTAAACACTCTACAACAGGTTGCACACAGAGAAAAGAGTCCAGACTGAACATCATACAGTCAGATTAGGTTTTAGCAGTCTTTGTGAATTTGGGGAAGAATGATAATCTCTATTTTTGAGACACAGAAAAAGATGAGGCACAAAGAGTATAAATGCCTTGCTCCGAAACACACAGTGAACCAGTGGCAGACTTTAGGGCTGTTGACTCCCCAGCCACCAATTTATTTGTTGACCCATTTTGTCCTCATAAACAACTAAGAGAAGATCTTGAGATATGCAACATCAGCCTAGTATCATAGGGGGCATCAGCAAACAGCCTGATTCTGCACTAGCTTTGGCATCTGTAGTCATGTTTACACTGTAAAGAGGGCCTAAAATGCCCACAAATCAAAACCGATTTGGTGTAAACAACTAATATATGTAGTTTAATAGAGAATCAGGCTCACAGCTGTTACTTTGTGGCATGCTGAGACTAGAATTAACTGAATTAAGGCTAATTCCTGTTTACATTAAGGCCTTTGAATCCTTCTATAACAGTATAACTGTGCCTCAGTGCAAGTGAGACTCAGGCTAGAGGAAATTAACTTTTCAGTTCCCTTTGAAATCAATAATTTTAGTAGTCTTAAATTAATAAAATAACTGGAATAACTATGGAATACTTACAAAAAGATTGTAAAAGTTCTTAAAAGTAACCTCAGGGAAAACCAACTATATGTTTGTTGGGAAAAAAAGTCAGATTAGACAGACTTGTTGCCTGGTCTTGAAAATGGAGAACTGTAACGTGGTAACACACCTTTGTATGAAGATAACTGGCTTGATGTTTGGTGGTTGTGAGTATGCCTAGATAAATTGTTGATGTTTATCAACTCTGGAGGTCAAGTCATCTTGTCACACTACTACAATAAAATAGAAATAGACTTATTTGGTATTTAAGTGCTAGACATAGAGGGCATAGTTTGCATAAAGCTAGTGTTTGTTATATTCAGAGGAGTAGGAAGATGACCTCAAGCCCAATAAAATGCTACATGATCACAGATTTCTCCTATTATTATTGTTATTAAAAGCTATTATATGTTGCTTTCTCACAATAGAGGTTCTCCAGCTTTGCCCTCTGTAGCCAAGCATTATCTTAGAAATTTTCTTCTTTCTATTCATAACACTTTTGGTTTTAAAACCTTCATTTTTTAGACAACAGTTTAACATTTGCTGCCTGAGAATAAACAAATCCTTGCTCTATTCAAATTTAAGGCCTGGGTCCCCATTGGTTGCAGCACTTTTGAACTTATTTTTACTTCTAGTTAGAAGTAGATTTATTTTTTAAAGCTAATATGGAATTTTTTTGTGTAAATTAATATAATCCCTTAGGCATCAGTGTGGCTGTGATAACTGCCCAGCTGAGAATCCAGCCACCAAAATATAACTCCAGCAGCTGGGAAATCTGTTTGTGCATGAGTCACACAAGAGTTGGATCATATGTGATGTTACATCTAGTTTCATTGGCAATTGAGAAAATATTTCATAATAAATTTCATTGCATCTATTCCCCATTTTCATATACAAAAAAATCATCTTTTCTGAAACATTCCTTTTCTTTAGTAAGGCTCATATTCATAGTCATATCAAAAGTGTTTGCTATTGGAGCAGTCTTACAGCTTGCTTTCTTTAGTGTTACCTTTATTATGAAATTCTACAGCATTCTAAACTTCAATGGTCTTTAGCAACCCTGCACTTGAGTAAAGAATCACATTAAAAAAGTATAAGGTACAGTATTTTCCTGTTCAAAACTAAGGCAGGATGAACAAAAGTAATGAGCTCCTCTGATCCTCACCTAGCAAGCCTTGATTTTAAACAGTATTCAAAATACAAAGCCCAGGCAAGGTTGCTGTCATGATAATTATTGCACTTCTCAGTGTCTTGCCATAGGATTAGCTTTCCCTTTAGTGAGATATAATTTCTTTTCCTGAAGACCACACAAAGTTATTATACTCTGAAAAGAAAGCAAGCACTTAAAGTTTTATGAAATTATGATCTAGTCAGAAGGATAAAAAAACCCAAATTACCGTTCTATGATTCAGCTATGTCATGATCTAATATTGTTTCAAAATTATTATTCTGTTATTTAGGTTAGCATCATCTTCTGAACACGTGATGTGCTCTTTGGCATGCTACAGATTCAGCAGATACACTGTCTTCTGGGCTTTACAGCTTCTTCTGACGAATGCACAACATTTGGAACAAAGCCGCTCTTGACACCTTCCCATCCATCTTGTATTGAGATGTCTCCTTTTTTTACAAGTTCATAGATGTCTCGTGTAAGAATTGTAAAGGATTCTTCAACATTCGTGGCATCTTTTGCTGAAGTTTCTATATATTTCATACCACAGTCAGATGACAGTTTTTCAGCTTCTTCTCTTGTAACCTCACGCTGTGACACCAAGTCACATTTATGTCCTACTAACAGGAACACAATCTGAAAGGGCTGCACATGCATTTTTGCTTCTTCCAGCCAGTCTTTCACATGCTCAAAAGATCGTCGATTTGTGATGTCGAACACTAATAGGCCACCCACTGAATTGCGGTAATAAGAGCGTGTTATCGATCTGTGAAGAGAAAAAAAAGTGAAAACTGAATTGCATTCTCACTTTATTCACAAATAGATCACTTTTCCAAGCGGCAATATGGTTTTATCTACTATAAGTTTTATGAAATACTTTTGCTTTTTTTAAACTACTTTGACTTTATTAATTTACCTTCTACACACAAAAATGTTCCTTTTTCATTTTGTTTGTACATTCAAAAGTCACTTTCTAAATGTTCTTGAAGCCAACCCCTCTAGTGCAAACTCTGAATGCTGAATTCAAAGTACTCTGCATTAGCAAACTGTGGCATATGTGCACAGAATAAAATATGTATATTTGTGAAATACTTGGTGGTGTAGTCTGAGTCCTTCCGTTCTATACAAATGTGGACTTTGCTTTGTTCTAATCAATTATTTCAAATCAAAACATGGAGGCAGATAATGAGAAACTGGAGCCCAAGCTTGCCCATGTACAAGAATATCCTTTTGCATTCCCTGCAGAAAAATTCTTAGACAGAAAAGCTTCTGTAAGGATGATCATAATTCTTTGTGCTTGCAGAATTCAACAAGTAACAGACTCAAAGGAAATTTCCTAAACAAAACTATCCAAGAGTGACTGAGCTTGGCAAATACAAACTACTTACAGCACTGGCAAGAAACACTTCTACCTCTAGCATCTGTTTCACACAGAGGTCCAAAAGCGCTTTATAACTGCAGTTACTCTTTTTTGGTATGAGAATTCCAGGACTGGCAACAGGTATTTTCTACTTCTGAGCCCTCTGTATTTCACTGGAAGGAATTTTGGAAGAGCTGAAAAGACTTTTAATATGCTCTAGACAAAGAAACAGTGCTTCTTAGAATGGAGATAGAGAGAGACATATAGGAACTAAAAAATTAATGTAATTCTTTAATCTTGAGAAACGGGAGAGCAGAGAAGATGAGAAGAGACAGTTTAAAGGAAGCGACAGCCTACCAACGAATGGATGCAAGCACTCACTACTAGCATAGATAGCCAGTGTATCCATAAGTATTCTCCAGTGGAAATGAGATGCACAGTCTCTATTACAGTCATTATTTGAAATACTAATTTAGCCAATTTAGCATTTCATCTTATGATTATGAAGAGGATGCAGCCTCAAAATTTTTGGAATCAGGATGAATTGTACACAGTAACGCACCTGTCCATAGCAGTAGCTCCTTCTGATTTTTAGTTCATCATGCTTCATATAGTGCTTTATAACAGATTGAACACAGAAATATAATTAGGAGTAGTTGTCATATTACAGATAGGTGAGTGCACAGCTGGATAAGCCTTAGATTTCTTGGCATATCTAAATTCATTTAGCCACAGCAAACAACATTTGAAATGGTTTTATTTAGATAACAGGAGGGGTTGCTTGTACTAATGTTTAGAAAGATGTTATTTACATTCCCAGCAATAAAGTCCATGCAGTGTCTCTCTGAACAGTTTGATAGTGAAGGTAACAGGATCTTACCCTCAGATTAATCCAAATAGCCTCGATACGAAAAAATGACACATGGTTTTGCAGAATGATTTAAGACCATAAATGAGGGGTGTCAAATTTTGTGAAGTATTAAATAAAGCTGCCATAAATATCTGCTTTGGGTTTTCTTAAGCATTTTTTGCTGTAGGGCAGCTGTAAATGCAATTGAGTACATGAAAATAATTCAAGTGGTTTTAGAAAGAGTAGAAGTGGGTGACAAAAATGGGATTCAATTCGGACAAGTGGAAGGTAATACAACTGATTTTCATTAGAAAAATAATCCTGAAAACAATTATGCCAAAGAAATGCATTATCCAGGGAAGAAAGTAGGTTAGTATTGAAAATGCGGTCCATTGTTTACCAAGCATATCTATCTAGAACAATGTTATATCATGTATCTATGAACTGAAGTACTGAAAAGCAGCCCTCCGTGTGTTGCTGGGTGCTAACACACACTAGTCAGTTGCCTCAGCTGCTGTAACTCACTTCTGCAGAGATATGCTAATTTACACTAACTTATGATCTAAGTTATTATATTGCCTGTAACAGAGATGATTAAAAAGTATTCATAAGTTCAGGCTGTACATCACAAAACCTGGGTGAATATATGGAAGAGACAGCAGTTGTTCCTGCTGTGGTTTTGGCATGTATAATTTGAACCCAGCTTTCTCATTACCAAAAAAAGCTTGATACAGTAGAGAGGCCTTAGAAAACCGTAAGAAAAGAAAAACAGCAAGACATAAAGTTTTAAAGAAGCCTATGATACCAGTTATGTGATTGTCTAATATGAGAAAAGAATCATAGAATCATTTAGGTTAGAAAAGACCTTTAAGATCATCAAGTCCAACTGTTAACCCAGCACTGCCAAGTCCACCACTAAACCATGTCCCTTAAGCATCACAGACACATCTTTTAAATACCTTCAGGGATTCTGACTCAACCGCTTCCTTGGACAGCCTGTTCCAATGCTTTACAACCCTTCTGATGAAGAATTTTTCCCTAATGTCCAATTTAAACCCCTCCTGGCACAACTTGAGGCCATTTCCTCTCATCCTATCACTTGTTATTTGTGAAAAGGGACGGACACCCACCTTGCTACAACCTCTTTGCAGGTAGTTGTAGACAGCAATAAGGTCTCCCCTGAGCCTTCTCTTCTCCAGACTAAACAACCACAGTTCCCTCAGCCATCCATCATCCTACTTGTTCTCCAGACTCTTCACCAGCTCCATTGCCCTTCTCTGGTCCCGCTCCAGCACCCCAATGTCTCTCTCATCTTGAGGGGCCCAGAACTGAAAACAGGATTCGAGATGCAGCCTCACCAGTGCTCAGTATGGGGGGATGATCACTGCCCTGGACCTGCTGGACAGACTATTTCTGATACAAGCCAGGATGCTGTTGGGTTTCACTTGGGCACAAGCTGGCTCATGTTCAGTTGCTCTTCACTAACACCTCCAGGTCCTTTACCACCAAGCAGCTTTCTAGCCACTCTTCCCCAAGCCTGTAGCACTGCATGGGGTTGTTGTGATGCAAATGCACGACCTGGCACTCTGCCTTGTTGAACCTTATACCATTGGCCACAGCCCATTGATCCAGCCTGTCCAGATCCCTGCGGATATTTATTGAAATATGATTGAAAAATATTTGAACAGTTTTATTATTAAAAAATAATAAAATACATGTTTAAAAGAACTTGTTCCTGACAAATAAGACAAAATTCTGAAGCAGAAAGTTTTGGCCATCAACTGGGAAAAACATCTGGGCCTGTGAATGTGGTGGTTGCTAAAGATTATAGGACTTTCAAGTGCTTTCCACAACGCATAACTGTAACACCAGCACCTAAAGTTGTGCTCCACTCAGCTGCATACCTAACCTCAGTGCCTGAACAAGTTCCGCTGGGACCTGAGCACTGTGCCCTGTGCAGGCTGTGAGCTGCTCACCAGGGACAGCCCTGCCTTCCCTCTTAGCTCAGCTGAAAACAAACCACTGCTCCAGGTGAGTGTCTGGAAGGGTTCTGCTTGGGAGGGCTTCCCAAGAGCATGTCAGCACCCTCAGATGGGTTCAAGCTCCTCACAAAATGCAGAACTTTCTCTTAGCACAGGGAGGTACCTATCTTTCTAATCTATACATAGATTCCTTGTACGCTACTTCACAAGACACAAGTCATTGCTCATGGAACCCATGTTACAAGAGTTTGCTTGAGGGGTTTTGCTCAGAAGATGTAAAGCTTTATAGACTTTACAGGCCGTGTCAATGTACTGCATATGTCTTCACTGCAAAGTTTGATGATGAGAGTGCATGGTGGCCAACAGGAGATAAAGGCTAACTAACTGTAAAAGGCTCTTCATGGAACAGCTGGTAAACTCCTAGTTCTCCTGAGGAAAGATGTTATAAATATAGAGTTTATTACTATTCCATGGAAGACTGAACAATTCCTGAACAAGAGACTGGCTGAACTCTACCAAATAGACAAAATGCATCAGTTTCCAGAAGTCCCTCAAGTGAAAGTAGAAGATAGCACATTCAAACACCGTATCATAGACAAGATATCCAAACATGGACCATACATAAAATCTGATTGACCTTTCTTGTGTTCTTTCACAGGCAGGGAATCTACTTGCATTTTTATACACACTTTGGAATTCCAGTGCAGCAAGATCAGACTCTAAAAGTAAAATTAGGCTTTTAATTCCTTTATGTTGTCCCTTTTTGAACAGAAGGAAAACAATCCTAGTGTCCTGCAAGGTTTTCAAGTGTCAGGATGAGGAACTGGTGACAGGTCAGGTTTGATATAGTCCAACATATTCATAAAGGATATTTAAATTTCCACTTATAAAACATCCCCATGCAGATCCTAGATTCCTGTGAAACAATGGCTTCTTCTGTAACCTTTGATTCAGGTCATTACTGTTGTTAGGCTAGGGTTATGGAAGAGAATGTGTTACTTGCAGCAGCATGATTAGTTTTCAGTGGGGAAGGAGGAAGAGAGAAGCACTTCCTTTATAGAGGGAAAACATTAAGTTAGGGAAAGGGTGGGATTAGGATAAAAAAGTAATGGTCAAAGAGCAGCCTTTCTTCTAAAACTGGGGAGACAGCAATGAAGCCTGCTATCTCCTTCCAGGAAACTGTTCAGAGGAAGTGCTAGTTGGAAGTGAGAAGCAGAAATTTTTTCAGCTTTAGAACCTGGCAAGCCTGTCCATGACTTGGAATGAAAGGGGGACTGAGCTATGAAATCCATCCATGCACCGGTCTTTATTCACACCTCTGCCTAAACGTTTGGTTTTCTTATTTTCCTTTGTGCCCAGTACTTTCTTGCTGCCTCCTGTCTCAGCTACTCTTTCACAGAAGACCCTGAACCGTAGCTAATGGAAGTGCCCAAACCAATGTATCTGCCTGGGCCTTTAAGGTGCACACTGTATTTCAGGAGGGAGTTTGCCCACTTGCCGTGGCTACACTAAATGAAGGGAAACAATCCTCCTACTTAATAGAGGTGACTGTAAACAGAGGCCAACAGTGTCCGTGCAGCTCCTTGTCCTTCAGGCTGAAGTAAGCACGTCCTGATGGCAACTAATGATGGGTGTGCTACAGCCTCCAGCATTACCACACTAAATATGTGAACTATTATACCATCATTGAAAATTACAAACACTGATGTAAGCATTATTGAAAAGGTAATTCTTATCTTTACTACTCCACATAGAGATTACAAAACTCCTTACCTGAGATACTGTTAAATATGGACTGTCCTACCATCCTCAAGACCATCCTAAATTTTTATTTTCAGCAAGAATACTTGTATAAATAATATTTTTGCTCATTTCATATAATGCTTGGCATTTGTAATAAATGAAAGGCAAATACAGATAAAGGGTTGAAAAAAATCGTATTTTCCCTATGACAACATGCTAAAAAGGTAAGACTGCACTAAGTATTAAGAGGGAACAACAACACTTTGATATTGAATGCTGTGAGGTTCCTCCACATGGTTCTATATTTGAAATTGCTGGAGGTGAGACTAGTCCTCAAGAAGTTGTACTTTATGATGTGCAGTAATGATACTTGGAATGTTCTTCCAAAGGATAGCTTTGAAATCTCTATCTTTAATTGGGAATATTTGTTAAATGCAGATCTTAAATTCTTTTGGAAATTATGACTTTCCATGCAGAGTATGTGTTGGTTCCACTAATTAATTCTGCCTAAACTACCATTATGCAAGGGGAAAACACCGTCTAGGACAGAAGTCATTCTTTTAGCTTAATGTCATGTTTAAGATGTAAGACCCTAATGAATACTCTCAAGAAAAGCCTTAGTGATGGCCACTGAACAACTGTTTCTGAAAATCAAGGTGTACTAATCGCATCAGCCTGTGGCTTAAGGGTGACTTCAAACTAGCCACAGTGTTTCTTTCTTGTTATGACCTTGCTGATCTTTACCAGATGAACCAAACTTTCACTAAAAGCTTTATCTAGTTTTGAAGACTTAATTTTGTACTATGACCAAAGACTATGATACAGGAGGTTTAGTCAATGTACAGGGGGGTAGTACAGGGGAGTCCAACTAATGTACAAAGGAGCTTGGTATAAGAAAAGCTAGTGCCTGAAAAACATAGAGTGAAGTTGCAAAAGAGAACAACAGCTATGTTGTAAGTCTGTGAAATTTGGTGGCCCTATTAAACGTGAGTTAATTGGTTCACATTGGTCTTTGAAAGTATCTTTAGCTTTGAAGAAGTCTGTGTTGAGATAACAGGATTTAGTGACCTCTCAAACATCTGCTAGCTTGGGATACTCCTCGTTTGCTCATCCTGTAATAATTTTGCAGGAAGATCACACTGTCTTAAATCTTCGCTAGTTAATTAGGAAGTTATAGATATGGCTGGTTTCAGCTAATTATGGGATCACTGGAGCATCCAACTGTGCCAAAGGTGAAAAGCACACTGTGAGGAAGACTGCTTACTTCATCTTGAAGACCCTCACCCACAAGAGGAAGACTCATTTACTTCATCCTGAGACCCTCGCCCATGGCCAGAGGGGGGCACTGCTGAGATGCAAAGGACCTTCCAGCTCATTATAATATGAAGCGGGGATAGCTAATAAATATGTACAGGCTTATCAAATAACCTGATGCATATGTATACCTTAAGAGAATAAATGTAAATGGAAAACGACCCTGGGGTGTGCATGCTTTGGAGGATTTATCCCCATGCACCTCAGCGCTGAATAAAGTATACCTACTTCACAGCTTTAATGAGTTGTGGAGTTAATCCACGCATCAACTACATCATAATGGTAATAATTTTGAAAACACATGTTGCTTACTCCGAATGAATAAGGACAGTGTTTTATTTTCAAGCCATGCGTTAGAACAGAACATAACCAATATCACAATCTACTAAAAAGTGGGTTAATATAATTGAGGCATCCCCACAATATTTTGTCCCTGTGTTCTTGACATGAGCTCTCACTCTTAGAATCACTACCAAGCACTTTATAGCCTTTGGAGAGTTTTATAATTTAGATATATTGTTGACTTTAGATACAGGAAAATAAACAAATAAATCACAGCGAAGTAGACAATGTGGAACACAGCCAAAGCAGCAGATTGCTCTCAATGACAGCTAACCACAAGATAGAAAGAAACAGAAAGTATCCCCCTCATTTACCTTAGTCTGCATTGCTGACCTAAGTCTGCACTAAGCAAATCTGCAGGTTCTTCTTCTAGAAAGGTGTTTGATTAAGTTGTTGATTCTGTTGTTGTTGTCCATATGGCACCTCACCCAATGAAAGCTGCTGCTTAATGATGTCTACTGATGTCAAAGTAAATACAGTCAGTAATTGCCCTGTCTGGGCTCACAATAAACAAACTGTCCTGCACTAGCATTTGCAGCTTGCTCATTCTTCTTGTGGAAGTGGTGAGAATAACCTTGTTTGAGAAGTAATGTAAGCAGTATGTGTTAAAGATGATTTCTAAGACCAAACTAAGTTCAAATACAGCAGCAATGAACTAGACACATGTAAGAATTTTTCCAAAACAATTTCTCCAAGGAAATAAGTGTGCTCTTTCAAGAGCATGATGGCAGGTGTGTCACACCATAATTGTCCCCAGGGAATGTCACTAATGCCTGGAATCAAAAGAAGGGGGTTATTATGCAGCCAGTAGTTTGTTCTGGATGCAAGGAACTCCACAGGCAGCTTTAAAGCCAGTTTTTGACTCCTATGAAGTCCCACTGCAAGTAGCAGAGCAGAACAGGGAACAGAACTGCAATCTGCCTGGTGTTCCACAAAATTAGATTACTTCTTGGTATAATCAGTTCTTCCCCAAGACGATCTTTGCTGGTGATCTGTAGTTTTCTCCATTAGCAGAGAGCAGAATGTGCAATACTTTAACCTCTGGTGTGTAACTTAGTATAATATTTATAATTTACTCAAGTAAGTGTAAAACAGACTATACAATAAATGCTGATATTTGGTACAGCAACTGACAAAAAACTCTAGGCAGAAACACAAACACAAATGTTTAAAACTACTTCCTTCAGTTTGCAGGGCCTGGGTATTAGAAAAAACACAGATGATTTACCATTTACTAATGGTAAATTTGAAAGGAACTGACTGCATGACTCATCACTGCACATCCCCTGAGCGTCCCCAGGTTAAAGGATGGCTATGTTTGATTTTAATTGTATGCAAAACTCTACGTTTGCACTCCTTTCCATCAAGTGCCTTGTCATTGGCCATCCCGACTATTTGTCAGCAAATTCAAACTAAAGAGATCACATGTTCTTAGTCACTTGCTTGTAACTATTTTACCTACTTTGCTGGAAAGCACAAGGAGGCTGAAAAATGCTAAGAGCTTGCTATTATCACCGTTCATTACTTTGCTAACCCTTCAGAGGCCTGTCTGCAAAAGGACTCATGCAAAAAGACTTATGAAGTTGTGACTCATACCAGCTCAGGGAAGTTTTTTGTTGTTTCACTGCAATGCTTGTTATTGGAAGACAAAAAGGTTGGAGTCCCCTGGTAAACCAGTGAAATCCCAAACCCCACCTCCTCAGCTGAGTGTGAGTTGTTCAACAACTGTTGCAGCTGAACACAGGGAACATGAAAGAACCAATTCTGGCCAGTCAGAAGACCTATTTCAGCCCTCCTGCTAGCATCCAGACAGTGTGTGGGTCAGGTACCATGCATAAGCCTTCCACCTGAGTTCATACCTACAGAACCACAAGCCCAAACTGAAATCCACACACAACTTGCCTCAGATGGCAAGCACCACAGACAGAGCAGAGCCACAAGAGTAGGGGAATGGTAGTACTAGTTTGCATGTTGGGGAATGAGCATGACTCTTTGGAAAGCAGGAAAAGAGGGTTTGTTTGTGACAGTGAGGAGAAAGGAGATGATTTAATACTCATTGCAGCATTTGAGATAGTTTAGCTATACTATGACAGAGGTATTAGTGAAGGCTCCTGGCAACCATAAGTGCCGAGCAGGTGCAGAAGGCAGATAAGGCACTAACAAGGGTTCATAGCTGGCTGACCAGTGGCTTCCACACCACGGAGGCTGTGCTGGAAGGGGTAAGAACAGGGAGGTGACCTGCTTTCTCCAGATCACATGGGAGGAAGAGTTAATGGCAGAGGGAAATACTGCAAAGGAGGCCGAGTTCGGAGGTGATGACAAAGTAAGAAATGCAGAGTGAAGCAGGGGCCTCCTGCTGCAAAGGGGGAAGAAAATGTGGAGAAGGGATTGCTACCCTAGGTCCAGGGCTTCCGGGCAGAGATGGGGGAGGGAAGGAGAAACAGGACAAGGCCACTTGTTACCCCCTAGTGTGAGCTGGGAGGGGAAGGGTAGCTGTTCCCTGGTGGGTGTGAAGGGAAAGGGTAGAGAAGGAGGAAGCTCCTGGGTGGGGGTGAGGGGGCACCGGCAGGCAGTGAGGTAGTGAGGCTGGATGGCAGTGGGGTGGTGGAGGGCTTGTTGGGGCACAGCAGCCAGGTGGATGCAGTGAGATGTGCCGAAGGCAAGGCGAAGTCCTGGGAACAGGAGATGTGTCGGAAGACAAGGGTACGGGGCCAGGCAGCGGGGTGTGCCTAGGGTCCAGCAGGTTTGGGGGCCGATGGTAGAGGAGGGGGTGAGGGGGGAGGAAATCCTGGCTGCAGTACCTGAACCGCTCCTGCCCCGCTGTGTCCCAGAGCTGCAGCTTGACCCTCTTGCCGGGCTCGATCTCCACCAGTCGGGAGAAGAAGTCCACCCCAACGGTGGGGTCGGAGTGCAGCGGCCCCGGGAAGCGGCCCTCGGTGAAGCGGTGTAAGAGGCAGGACTTGCCCACGGTGGAGTCGCCCAGCACGATCAGCCGGAACTGGTAGATCCAAATCGCCGCGTCCATGGCGGCCCCGGCCTGGCCCGGCTCCGCCTTGGGGCTTTTCCTGGGGCTCCTGCGCGGCCGGTGCCTGCACCGCGCTCCGACCGCCCCAACGCCCGGCATCGGCGCGGCGGTGCGCGGCGCAGGGAAGCTGCTCCCGAGGGTGCAGGACGGGGCCGCGGTGCCGGCCGGGCCGGGCAGGGCGGTGGCTGGCGGGCGGAGGCCGGGTCCCCCCGCCCCGCTCCCGGGGCTCTCGCTGGCGGCCCGGGCGGGGCGGGGCGGGGCGGGCGGTGCCCGCGGGCGCTGTCCCTTCAGCACCGCGCTGCCCCGCTCCCGCCGCCGGACCCGGCTGCCTCCGGCGCTCCCGCCGCGGAGTGCGCGGTCTGCCCGCCCTCACTGCCGCTCTGCGGTGGCGCGGCCAGCCCGGCCCTCTCCCGCGGCGCGGCGGCGGAAAGCGCGGGCAGCTCGGCCCCGCATCGCGGCGGGGCTCTGCAGAAGGGAGCTGCGGCGGGGACGCTGCCTTGCGGCTGCCGCCCGTGCCCAGGGTCCAGCTCACCCAGCAGAACAGCTCCTCCCGCGGGCAACAAGTGTAGGGGTGGTCCAGGAGAGCGGGGGTGCTGGGGGAGTGGCGGATCAGGCCGGGATGGAAAATCGGGTGAGAGAGAACCGGGCTGTTAAAGAGTGAGATCTGGGGAGAAAAGTGGGAGCTCAAAGGAAATACCGGTGAAGGAGTGGAGGAATCAGATCGGCTGGTGACAAGGGGCAAGGAGATGAAAGGGAGCTGCCGGGGGCCGGGAGCTGGGAAGAGGCTGCCCGCTGGAGTGCGAGCTGAAAACAGACGGACCAACAAACAGAGGAACGTGCCAAACGGTAAAGTTGGGCTGGGCAAGTGGCGAAAGAGAAAAGAGCTAGTGGTCTAGATACTCCCAGACAGAACCATGCAAAGTGGCTTGAGAAAAGGCATAATACTGGAAATGACGGACACACACTTTTCATTTCCCAGCAGAACAAAGTGAATGCATTGGGCCTCTGTGAAAGTACCTTTATCTATGGCAATAGAACAATTGTGTCAGTAGAGATGCTTGCTGGAGAAATGTCTTTGCCCCTCCTGGGAGCTTTAGCTAAGTATCATGTTATGACAAATCTGCTGAGCAATAGATTCCTCAGATTTCTTTTGAAGTCTGAGAACCACATGGGATAACAATCACTAACAGCCCTCAGATGGCTGGTAAATGCATTAGAGCCAAACAAGCAGAAATCCCAGGACTTCTGGTAAACAGAAATGCAGCAGCTGCTTCTGCAGATTGGGCTGTGGTGAGGGAGCCTTGCGGGGACAGAGAGCTTGAGAACCCAGCAGAGTAGGCTGGGGTGACCTGGGAAGTAGCTTGTTGCTGGCAGAAGGTCAGCAGCAAGTGGACACTCATATGAATGTGTGACATTCATATGACAGTGGAAAGGACAAGGAGAGAAGATGGGTGGCATTTTTTATCACGCAGCCTGCTGTTTCCCTCTGTTAATGTCAGGCACAGATGCAACTAAAACCATAACTGCTTGTGGCTATTTAGGGGCATATCTCAATCCACATTTCTTTTGTAACTCTGAGGAGCAGTTTGTTACGATGAGCATTCTTACTGCCTGAGTCTGGTTTTGTTGTTATTTCAATGTGTTACATGGTCACCAGTTTTGTCCTGTAAACTTGGTTAGATCCTGCAGCTCTACAGCATGGATGAAAGAGACTAAGGGCACCTTGGCCTTTACCTGCCCAAACACAGGGTGAAGTGAGAAGAGGGGTCTACATGCACCACTCAGGAGACCATGTCCTCCAGCCCCAAAATGAGTCTGGCTGTGATGTGTGCATGTGGCTGGCCCTGACAGACTTGCTCAGGTGACACCAGAAGCTTCCAGCAGAGGCATGGCCTGGCAGCCCAGAACGTAAAAGGCACAGCAGGAGCTGTCAGAGAGATTTATCTTGTGCACACTGAGCTGAAGCTGCTGGATGCTGCCTGCTCCAAGAATCTGGACCCCACAGGGACCTTTTGGGCTGGCCAGTCAGTCCCGCGGCTTCATGATTGTGTGTCTGTGTGTGTCCCCAAGGGTGCTTCCTCCTGAACCCTGCTCATTTCTCCCCTCTACTTTCACCACCCAGTCTTGTAAAAAATAAATTGAACATAGCTTCATCTTGACTAGTTGCTCCTTTGAGTAACACGTAAAACAAGGCTAACTCAGATAAATGAACTTTCAGAAAGGTAAAATAAGTGCAGATCTTGCAGCTTTACATTAGACATGATTACAGGTAATTCCTGGAGATCTCTTCTAAGTGTTCTGACAAAAGCAGCATGAAGTATTTGCATGTGAACAGAGATGTGAGGGTGGTGAGGTACTGGCACAGGTTGCCCAGAGAAGCTGTGGCTGCCCCATCCCTTGCAGTGTTCAAGGCCAGGTTGGACAGAGCTCGGAGCAACCTGCTCTAGTGGCAGGTGTCCTTGCCTGTGGCAGGGGGTTGGAACTAGATGATCTTCAAGTTTCCTTCCAACCCAAACCATTCTACAATTCTATGACGCTATATGATATCAGCAGCCCTGAAAGCATAATAAATATGCTTGTAAATATTTCCAGGCTTCCAAAGTCTCCTCTGTCTAGCTAAGCTTGTCATTGTAGAAAGCCAATGGTATATAAATTCACATATATCCAAAGCACAATGTTATACCTTCATCTGGGACCTTTTGAGTGTCAGATGTTAAATGCTACCTAGTGAACACACATTTGTTGTGTCTACTATGGCATGGGCAAGGTGGGTGAATTTTATCTCCAAGTCATTTGGGTTTTGTTAGTTTAGCAGTGAGTTCAGAGGCCCTGACAGCATGCAGTCCATCACAGCAATCTCTGACCAGCAGGCAGAAGCAGCAATCAAAAATGAGCATGCTTTGAGTAGCTGGAATAGTTAAAGTGGAGTGGTTAAAGCAGCAACATGATCCTGACTTCCCTTGAGACACTCTCCACTACTTGGGCATTGGCAGCCTGAATCTGCTCTTCCCAGGGAGAGTAAAAAAAAAAATCAAAAAAATCTAAATTCTAGGAAATAATAAAAAAGCCAAACAAACCCAAACTTCCAAATCTACTGCATTATTAGCTAAATGACTGTACTAAGTCTTGAATCCAAGACCTTTCAATCTAAACCACCCTTATTTCTTATCACATTTATGATTTGCCATGGATTTGTATCAACCTTTGGTAAGTAGGTAGGTCACCAAGGATTACATAGATCACAGTGCTCCTGAAGAATGTGCACACATGATTAAATGAAAGTCTGGAGAAACAGAGATGAAACTTAATTGATTCTCAACCCCAATCAGTCTCAAGACTGAAAAAGTATGTGTTCTGCTTCCACCCAAGAACCTAAGAGAACTGTGTGACCAGGCTGGAAGAAAGATCCTATCCTTGCCTGTTTTAATTGCCTAGGCTATTGGTCTGGAGGCTGATAGAGCTGCCAATTTTATCACAGAGTAAGTTTCAATAGAAGTAAAGAGCTCTTCACATATGAAGGAGAGAGGAATATTCTAGAAAACACAGCAGGTTTTATTAGCTTCTATCAGTTGATGGTATTATTAATGACATCCTGTATAGATTTCAACAAATAAATGGTTGGTAAGGGTAGTTTTATAATGTCCTACATCTCTGTGTGATAATATGGATGTTCACGCAAATGCACACTCTAACCTCTTCAAAGATGTTCTTGTTTGATGAGGGTGCTCCTTGTGTTGAGACAGATGTGTGTATGGCAGAGCATAGTATATACCTTAGTGGACAAAAGCTGCACAACTGAGTCATCAAAATCCATGGTCAGGTTTATAGATAATAAATATCTAAAAAGATATCTAAATAAGTAGCTATCTACATATAGATCCACTTTGTTCATGAGACATTCAAATAGGTCTGTGGAGATGATGCAAGTGAAATTACTCCACAGCAGAATGAACTCACGGAGGCAGTCAGTGAAGAACAGAAACACACCACTAGGACAAGGAAATCTTCTAACTCCTCAGACCTGATCTTCCAGAAGGACCCACAACACAACTTCAAAGACAACCCTAACCCTAACCCTGGCAACTAAAAGTAATAACTTTTCAGAATATTAAAACCAAACTCAATAAGAATTTTATAACCATTAAATATTTTTATACTTTCCCTCACTCTCAGCAACTGTTAAACCATCCCTGTTCTACACAGGTTAACAACCTGTATCTGATCTATAGGTTCATCATTGTCTCACCCCTCTTTGCCAACTATCTCCTCCCTCAAAATGTTGGTAGTATTATGTTAGAGCAATGACTTCTAGCTTGATGTTTGCTGTATCTAGATTAGATGTACAAGAATTGTATTTCCCTCTCAAACATCCATTTACTCCAATGTAATAGATGGTATGTATCTCTGCAAATCTTGCCATTTTAGATATCTAAGACAGCATCTTAGATTGTCACTGTTACAGAAGCATATTTAACTCAGTATAGTGTCAGGAAATTACAGGATCATGAAACCTGCTCCACTGAAATACTGAACTGAATTAATGCACACTGACATTTCAGAGTTAATGCCTAAACTGTGTAAGAATCTGTCTTTAGGTGAGTTTAAGACTGCCTTTAGATGAAGCTAAGAACCAAACCCAAACCAGCAATTTATTCTACCATGTAAAATAAGTGAAGTACTTGTTCTCCTTTGTGTCATTTATCAATCTTACTCTTCATTTTAATTTGTTGTTTGGAATGACTTCTTCTAGTCATTCTTTGCACTGACGGAATCCATCTCCTACACCTCTTTTCTGTTTAGGAAATGCTGATGTGTGAAACCACACAGATTTCCCCTAACAAACAATTTGTTAGGGGGCATGGACCCCTTGCGCAAACTGATCAAAGAGGTACTTTTTCTGTGAGCACTGCATCTCTGAGGAAACCCTACGATTCATTGCCCCCTATGATGATCATCTGATTTTCCTAGATTCCCACTTTTGTCCCAGATGCATTCTCTGATAATTTCTGAAGAGGAGTATTATTTCTCTGTCCTGTACAGTGCCTGCAACAAAGGATGGAGAAGACACTGACAGGCAAATGTAATCACTGAGTTAATTCAGGCAAGTCACCCTGCACTCTGCAAAAATTAAACAAAGAATTTTCCTGTATGGTGCCACTGAGTTCAGCCTACCTGGAAGAACTGCCCAGACGAATGAGCTGTGATTATACCTGCAAGCTTGGACTGACTGCATTAATCGAGTATGAGCTGGTAATACAGGTAGTGTTTCTTTTCTTGTAAATTACTTGGGTGGGAGACTGAAGGGTTATAGAAACTGGTGGCAACAATTAATTGGCCTCAGGGATGCAAGACATAAAAGAGATTGGGCCATGTGATGAGCAGAGCCATTGTCAGATTGTATCAGTGATCTAATATAAAAGGTAATAAAATGTTATGATTATAGCCCTTTAGGAGCAATCACCATACACCGTCATCTGATACCACATAGAAGATGAAGCCCAGGAACTGCAACACACAGAAACTAAGCTGTCATCTGTAGACCCACCATGTCAACCAGTCAGAATAAGTGACCTGTTCCTCTGGGATTACTGGTATATGACTGGTCTAAACTAGACCTGTGGGGCTGAAGCTCTCATCTCTGTGTGATGCGTTTACAGAACAGGAATAATTATCCACTTACCTATCCTCTCAGGCAAAGAAATACTAGACTGTGTACAACTGAGTACAGTAGCACACCATCCAATGTCCTCGTGACCACAGGATGCACACTGTAGATTAGAGACAATTTTAATTTCAAAAAAGTGATGCAAATGCTTGTCTTAGGCTTTGCAGCTGGAAGTAGGTCCTATGGTCTTTCACTCTGAATGCCATCCAGTTTGAGCCCAACCTTGTTTACATGGGACATAGACTGAGTGTCTTCAGGGTAGGAAGTCTTCCCTCTACCCATGGGAACTGAAAGCCACTTAAAAGTGACTAAAGAGAGGGAGGTAAGAAGGGGTGGTTTTCTATGAGGGTTTTCTTGCACTCTGTTAGAGAACCAGCTCTCTGACCTCCCTCCCAGGGTTTCAGTTCCACTACCCCTTCAATGTCATTCTGTACTACTGCCAGGCATATTACTGTGCTTCCAAACTAAACTGTTCTGTTTCAGAAAGAAATGCACACAAGCCTTCCACCAGTGAAGTCTTGATCCCATCTAAAACATACTTTGAATTGAGACAGAACTAAGATCAGCTGACCCCAGGAATGCAAACGAAAACTATTATCACCAGGACAAACCCTCACCCTAACACACCTGTCTGAGATCTCTCAAAGACTATTTGCACATCTGTGCTCTCAGATCTTCAGGTTTTATGTCCCAGAATATGTCTGATTGCAACAGGAAAACTCTTTGGTTTTGCAGGAGTCAAAGACGTTTAGGGTTCTTAGTATTCAAATCCTGGATTTCTGCTACTCACATGCATGTTCTCCTTTTATCTCCTGAAGGATATGCTGCTGAAGGACAAGAAGCTCCTTAAAGCTGCTTTAAGTGCAGCTTAGACAAAGCTGAGAAGCAGCATTATCCACTGGAGGGCAGTGAAAGGCTGGGGAATACCTGCCTAAATAAACCCCGTAGCTAGAAAGATCTTGAGTTGCCCAAGGCTGAAAGAAAACGGTTAAATGGGCATAATTGGCAGAGTTTTGGTAGCAGAGGAGGCTACAGGAGTGACCTGAGTAGGTGAAGGTTATGGACTGCCCTCCATTCACAGCTGGTTCCAGGTGGCTTGGCAATGGACACCACCAACCCACCACGTGCCAAAACTTGAAGCAACCAGACAAGCACAGAGCACCTCTGTGAAAACATGTTTAACAAAGAGTGGCTGCCGGGAGCAGATGTGTGAGGATACACAGGATGGACGACACGGAGAAGACACAGGAGCAGATACACCCTGAGAGTACTGCAGGCCATGAAGAAATACCTGTGGGAGCAGGGACTACACTGGAGAAGGCTGCAGTCTGGGGCAGCTGAAAAGGGTAAAAAGTATGGAGTGACAAGAAACCACTACAAATGATGCCAGTCTCCTGTGCTGCCTTGTGCCTCGCTAAAGGGGCTGAATTTAACACCCAGCAAAAGCAAGGGGAAGAAGGTGTTTGGATTGAAGTGGAGGTCTTTTCCCATGGCACTTAATTTTTATCTTGTTTTGCAGTACCCCTGAATCAGTAGTTAAAACATACATAGTTGGTTATGTATAGGTATATGTAGTGGTTTAATACGTTAAAAATCAGTGTAATCTCCCAACAAGAAACATGGCAACTGAGTAGCGTAGGGAAGCAAAGCGGTCACCTTTCTTAACGTTATGCTCTATTTAGGAGCCAGACTGGCTGCAGATGTCTAATGTGGTGCAGAATGTGAATCTCTGGCTAAAACTGGCTCTGGAATGCTTCCTAGCAAATTCAACCTTTTGAAGAAACAATAGAGAACAAATGTTAAGGGCAGCAAGCTGCTTCATATCAAAAGGTTTGCATGCATCTCCTGCATATGGGTCTGGCTTTGCTCCTAAAGATATTTTCAGTATATTTTCATCTCCTCCTTCGATGCCCAGGCTCGTCTGAACTTGCGGGAAGCCACACTCCCACCACTGCACCCCACTCCACAGAGCCGGGAGCTGTAAGCACAAGGCCAGCCACGCAGGGCACCACCACACCACGGAGCCGTGCGCAGGCTGCACACACCAGCGGGAAGACAAAGCGCCCCCGAGAGCCCGAGCCAGGTCGGACAGCAGGACCAGGAGCACACAGACCTCCTGCCTCGCTGCCCCAAGGAGCAGCCAGGCCGCCGGCACCTCGCCCCACAGACAGCCCTCTGCTGCCATGACTCCAGCGGCGCATGCGCCAGCCCCTAGCGGGCTGCTGAGCGCGAAGGGCGAGCAGTGGAGGCGCCATTTTGGCGCGTTGGAGCGCCCGGCTCCGCGCTGAGGACAGTTAACGGGCCGGGCTCAGTGAGGGGTTACGGGCTGGAGCTGGGAGCACGCGCACTGCAGTTCAGATAGCGCTTTTTAACAGCAAACGCTTTGACACAAATTGTAGAACAAGTCTGTGTTTTACCTGCCAAAAATCTACGCCTTGCCTTAAGAGCATGTTGCATTTAGCCCATTTTGTCTTACAGAACACACAGTGTTTATGTGGATGCATTAGTGGTAATTAACCTTGGCAAGAAGCTGTGATGGTGTGTTGTGGTGGTGGTGTGCTATGCCAGAGATGCGTCTGCACGTCTGTGATAGATGGCTTTTTAAGATGGAAAGAACACTTTGACAAAGTACTTTTTGCTGGAGCCCTGGTAAACACCTCAGTGCTGAGTGATTGTCAGTGGTTCTCAGGACCAGGGACACAGGCAGGGTTAGAGGTGCATAATTTTTATTGAAAAAAACCCCACTTTCTCAAGAAATAAATTCCAGTTGCTGTGGTTAAGATGCATTTTGTCTTCTCTGCAGTCTCCTGAAAGGATGATATCTAACAGATACTGTAACAGAAACACCGTAATGAATGAACTGCTTAGAACAAGCAGTTGTCCATATGAAACTATCAGTTTGGAAGACAATTACCCAGCTGCTTTTTAAGAGGGTTATTTTTTGAGCACAGGTCTCATTCTGGGAAGCTCTAGGCACTCACAGCTTCCCTCAGCATTGCAGGTCAGTCACCAGCTCTCTTTGAGCCAGACCTGAAGATAAAAGCTGGCTTACCTTGGTCAACACTTACTGAGCCTCATTAGATTTATCAACCATTCAGGTTTTCTTATTCAAGTAGATGCATTTATGTCAAACATTTGTACAGACATATTTAGCTGTGTCTTCTTTTTGCCTGCATCCAGTAGTCACAGATAGTCAAAGCCAGCTGGCAAGCTGAGCTACCTGGTCTTTTGATTTAAGTCATTTTTCTCTCCAAGCATTGATGCTGATCCTGAAGTGTGACTAGCTCAAAGTCTGAGTTCAGAGGTATATGTAAAGTATATATTGTCAGTCACTCTGAATTTATACCAGCCTAACTCAAATCAAAATCTGGCTTGTGATTTCCAAGTAGCAGAATGCCTTGTTCTTTCTTTTGTTAAAGTTCTGACTTGTAAGGAAATGGGAAAAGGTCTGACAGTCCCAGGCACGTCAAAACACAAGTAAATACACATTTGACTACAAATTTAGACAGTTCTTTTTCTCAAGTATGCATTGTCCAAGGTACTGTACTGTTCATAACTCCAGGGAGCACAACAATCTTTTCGTAAAGCAAAAGTAATCAGAGCTATTTAAAAGAGTTTTAACTCACTGTTAATGCGATGTTGGTATCAGGAGAGTACCCCTTAGCATGCTGGGAGTATTGAACAGCCATTGATTTGTAGATACCGATTACTGAATCAGCACATGCCTTGGAAATGGTCATTATAACCTAAGGTATCATGATACGACTGCTGAAGTTACGGCTGAAATCACTGTTGGTTTGATAGGATGAGTAATGGTGGCAAGGTGTTTAGTGGTATACGTAGACTGACTGGTAGTGGTGGACTATGGGATACTGATGGGTCAAGTGGTTGTTGGGAGTGGAGGGTTCCTGAAAAATCTGCATGCCAAAGAGACATCACACTGAAAAAAAATGTAACCAAAAGAAACAGGACAAACAACAAAAGTTATAGTTTTCGTAAAATAGTGACACTAATGACTTTGTGATAACATCATGCAAGTGATTCCGGTGTGTCAGTCCAGCCATTCTTTTTCTTCTTTCACAGATGTAATAGTAATCTTCCTCCATGGGATGTTACATTTATCATACCCCAAAAAAATGACAAAGCAAGAATCACAGTACTCTGTTACGTGGTCATTTACTCCTGGATAACTTTTCACCTGTTTCTGGTGGGAAAACCTAATTTGTAGTTCTAGGACTGAAGGCCAGCTAAGGAAAAGTTGTTAAAAAAATCCAACCAAAACCCAATCAATGAACCCAAATAAAATTCTCATCAATTTTATAAGTTGCAAGTCTTTGGAAGAAGGCTAGCACATTCATAGGTTGATTGCTACCTTACACTGCTATAAATGAGATACGGTTTTGAAACATAGAAAGCACTTTACCATGGAACAGCTACTCTTTCAGTCAAGAACCTATTTTATTTTTGTAAACAAAACTCCAAGAATAATTCCTCTATCATTAACTTATTTTTCAACATAACACTGATTTTACTAAGGCTGCATGTATATTAAAACTGTCAGATAAAGAAAGAATAATGATTCTGTGATCAGTCTCAGTCCGAATGGAATCATATAGAATGATAGAATCATAGAATAGTTAGGGTTGGAAAGGACCTTAAGATCATCTAGTTCCAACCCCCCTGCCATAAAGCAGGGACACCTCACACTAAACCATGCCATGCAAGGCATATATACATGAAGTTAGTGGGTTCTTAACATTTTACTAACCTTGAAAACGAGCCTTGCAAGTGCCTGGAGGATTAACATTTTCTTACACTCATGTTGACAAAAAAAAACCCAAAATCCCAAACCAAAACAACTTCAAAACCCAAACAAACAAACTAACTTAACATAGCTTATTTTGTGTTAAAGTATGTTAATTTATGAGAACAACCAAATATTTTCCTTTTGAATGTATATTAATCTGCAGATTCAAAATGTGCTCCAATATCTTTCCCCATGGTTAAAGCTCAGCTAAAGAAATGCTATGTTAAGGTGCAGTTTAGATCATTTACTCATTAATGGAATGGCTTGCCAAGATTAAAACAGAGGGTGGAATGCTGTTCCACAGGTCTGGTTGACACCTAACCTCTTTAACTTTCATTCTGCTTTTCCAAAACATTTTCTTGTCTCTCCTCACTTAAAGAAAATGTTTAGGAACTGCTCAGAGTAAAAGTTCTAAGATCTAAACTTCAACATGGATAAAAGAACAGACATATTAAGCCCCCCTCCTCCCCCCCAATCTTTAGATCCATGACCAAAATAGAATGCTCTTGAGAAAAGGTAATTATATTTCAAAGAAGGAATTGATTTGAAACATGAGTGTGTTATTTAATTAAAATTTCTTCAAGCAGGAAATTTTAATGAAATGGCTTTTGTGTATGGAGGAATTTTAGGAAAAAGAATTTAAAGCAGTGTACCTCTGCATTATTTGTATAATCTTATAGTATCTGTTATCTGTTTTCTACAGGATCTTTTCATGTGTGGAATAGTTTTATTTTACACTGTTCAAATATCTGGAATTATTTGTGTTTTAGAATCATAGAATAGTTAGGGTTGGAAAGGACCTTAAGACCACCTAGTTCCAACCCCCCTGCCATAAGCAGGGACACCTCACACTGAACCATGCCACTCAAGGCTCTGTCCAACCTGGCCTTAAACACTTGCAGGGATGGAGCATTCACAGCTTCCCTGGACAACCCATTCCAGTGCCTCACCACCCTCACAGTAAAGAACTTCCTCTTTATATCCAATCTAAACCTCCCCTGTTGAAGTTTGAACCCATTACCCTTTGTCCTGTCACTACAGTCCCTAATGAAGAGTCACTCCCCAGCATCCCTATAGCCCCCTTCAGACACTGGAAGGCTGCTATGAGGTCTCCAAGCAGCCTTCTCTTCCCCAGGCTGAACAGCCCGAATTTCCCAGCCTGTCTTCGTATGGGAGATGCTCCAGTCCCCTGATCATCCTCACAAGCGTGTCTAGGTCCCTCTGGATGGCATTCCTTCCCTCCAGTGTATCCACCCAACCACACAGCTTGGTGTCATCGCAAACTTGCTGAAGGCACACTCAATCCCACTGTCCATGTCAGTGACAAAGATGTTGAACAAGACCGGTCCCAACACCGATCCTTGAGGGACACCACTCATCACTGGGCTCCAGCCGGACACTGGGCCACTGACCACAGCTCTTTGTGTACGGCCATCCAGCCAGTTCTTTATCCAACGAGTGTCCCACCTATCAAATTGATGTCTCTCCAATTTAGAGACAAGGATGTCGTGTGGGACAGTGTCGAACGCTTTGCACAAGTCCAGGTAGATGACATCGACTGCTCTACCCTGTCCATCAGTTCCGTAGCCCCATTGTAGAAGGCCACCAAATTGGTCAGGCAGGATTTCCTCTTAGTGAAGCCATGCTGGCTGCCACCAAGCACCTGGATGTTTCTCGTGTGCTTTAGCATGCCTTCCAGGAGAATCTGCTCCAAGATTTTGCCAGGCACAGAGATGAGATTGACTGGTCTGTAGTTCCCTGGGTCATCCATTTTCCCCTTCTTGAAAATGGGGGTTATATTTCCCTTTTTCCAGTCGTTGGAAACTTCACCTGATTGCCATGATTTTTCAAATATGATGTACAGTGGCTTAGCAACTTCACTTGCCAGCTCCTTCAGGACCCATGGCTGGATTTCATCAGGTCCCATGCACTTGTGTAAGTTGATGTTCTTAAGATGATCTCAAACCAGATCCTCTCCTACAGTGGGCCCAAGGTCTTCATTGTCACAGTCCCTGTGTCTGCCTTCCAAGACTTGGGTGGTGTGGTCAGAGCATTTGCCAGTGAAGACTGAGGCAGAGAAATCGTTCAGTACCTCAGTGTTCTCCAAATCCTGTGTAGCCAGTTCACCCAATAGCTTCCGAAGGGGTCCTACGTTGTCCCTAGTCCATCTTTTATTCACAACGTACCTACAGAATCCCTTCATCTTATCCTTACCATCCCTAGCTACGTTTAATTCTAACTGGGCCTTAGCTTTCCTCAGCTGGTCCCTAGCTTCCCAGACAACATCCCTGTATTCATCCCAGACCGCCTGTCCTTGCTTCTACCTTTTATAAGCCTCTTTTTTCCTTCTGATTTTAATCAGCAGCTCTTCAGCCACCCAAGGAGGTCTCCTGGCCCTCCTGCTGCACTTCCTTCTACTTGGGATGCAACACTCCTGAGCTTGCAGTAGGTGATCCTTGAATATCAACCAACAGTCTTGGGCCCCCTGCCCTCTAGGGCTATATCCCATGGAACCTTACTAAGTGTTTTGTTGATACTGACAAAAACTAAAATAAAGAAAAAATAATTTGATCTCAGTTCTATATCAAACTTGATACTCAATTTCTGCTTTTGTTGTGTAACACCTCATGTGCTTGTACAGAAAGCTTTTCTTCCAAGTATGGCTTAAAATGTGGTAAGGCATGTTTGATTTTTAAGAGTCCTTCGTAGGAGTAAGTAACACTTCTTTCAATATACATGTGAACAGCAAAAAGAATGAAGAAACTAGATACTAGAAACTAGCTGGAGGGAAGGAATGCCGTTCAGAGGGACCTTGACATGCTTGTGAGGTGGGCTGATGCCAGTCTCATGGAGTTCAACCATGCCAAGCGCAAGGTCCTACACCTGGGTGGGAGCAATCCCAGGCACAGTTACAGGTTGGGCAGAGAAGAGATTCAGAGCAGCCCTGCAAAGAAGGACCTGGGGGTGGTGGTCGATGAGAACATGAACATGAGCCAACTGCAGTGTGCGCCTGCAGCCCAGAAAGCAACCGTATCCTGGGCTGCATCCAAAGGAGGTTGAGGGAGGTGATCCTGCCCCCCTACTCTTGCTCTCATGAGATCTCACCTGCAGTATTGTGGTTAGTTCTGGTGTCCTCAACATAAAAAGGACATGGAGCTGTTGGAACAAGTCCAGAGGAGGGCCACGAGGATGATCGGGGGACTGGAGCATCTCCCATATGAAGACAGGCTGGGAAAGCTGGGACTGTTCAGCCTGGAGAAGAGAAGGCTGCTTGGAGACCTCCTAGCAGCCTTCCAGCATCTGAAGGAGGGCTATAGGGATGGTGGGGAGGGACTCTTCATTAGGGACTGTAGTGACAGGACAAGGGGTAATGGGTTAAAACTTCAACAGGGGAGGATTAGATTGGATCTAAGGAAGAAATTCTTTCCTGTGAGGGGGGTGAGGCCCAAGGAAGTTGTGAGTGTTCATCCCTGGCAGTATTCAAGGCCATGTTAGATGAAGCCTTGAGTGGCATGGCTTAGTGTGAGGTGTCCCTGCTTATGGCAGGGGGGTTGGAACTAGATAATCTTAAGGTCCTTTTCAGCCCTAACTATTCTATTATTCTATGATTCTAAGTAAGACAGTGTAGGACTTCGGAAAGGAACTGTCAGAAACCATGCTTCTGAGACGTTAAAACTACCAAAATCACCCTGCATCACAACCTTAACAATATTATTACTGTGATCAAGTTTGGGCTGTCCAGTACAAGAAAGAAAATGTCATACAGGAGGGCATCCAGTGAAGGCCACCAACATGGTTGGGGGGTTGCAGCACATAACATCCAAGGAGGAGTTGAGAGAACCTGGAGAAGAGAAGGCTGAGCAGGATCTTCTTGCATCCTTCCTGTTCCTCATGAGAGAATGTAGAGATGACAGAGCCTCACTTTTCTTGGAAGCATGCAGCAACAGGACAAAGGCCAACAATGACAATCTTCACAAACTTCCAGGTATAAGGTTTATTTTTCAATTTTTTTTCCCCTTTTTTTTTTTTTTTTTTTTTTTTTTTTTTTTC
>NDXB01015687.1:2662-48548 GCA_002631895.1 Agapornis roseicollis | reverse complement strand
TGGGTATAAAGTTTTTTTTTTAATTTTTTTTACCCTTTTTTTTTTTTTTTTTTTTTTTTCCCCGCTATGATTGTACTTAGCCATTGAAACAGGGACCCAGAGAGTCCTGGAATCCTCAGGCTTGAAGATATGCAAGCTTAGCAGGACATGACCCTGAACAACCTGTTCTAGCTGATCCTGCTTTAAATCAGGGCGTGGGCTAAATGTCCTCCAAAGACAGAATCACAGACTCAAAGAATGGTTTGGGTTGGAAGGGACATTAAGCTCATCTAGTTCCAGCCTCACTTCCATCAGACACCACACCCGGTTGCCCAACACCCTGTCCAACCTGCTTCTAGACTTCAGTGAATATTTTTTGGTAAACTCTAAGCAGCAATCTGAAAGGAATGTTCATTAGGGTGAAACAGTTGGAGAATTACATCCATGTGCTTACCTTATTACAGTTAGGACATTAATGTGGAAACTCAATAAAATTCAGAGCATATTTTAATATTTGTAGTGCTGACTGGAGACTACAGAGACTCACAGTGTGATTACTGGAAATGTAATGATTTAGCTGGGTTCTTATGAATGTAAAATTCACAAATCCTACAGAGAACTTTTCAGGGTAGGATAATTGTTTAAAAGGAACTGGTTGTGCCTTAAATACATGCAATATAGCGATATGGGATTTGATACTTGAAAACAAGAATGTGGCAGGAATGGAAGAACTAGCTTTTCTTCACTTCTTCTCTCAGATATGACCATTTACCTGTACAAACTGTACAGCTGCATGATACACTACCTCACATCCAGTCTTTCACTGATGATGTAAAATGTGCAGAAAACCACTTTCTCAGTTCTCTATCTTAGTAATATCTCATTGATGCAGCCCAAGTCTCCAACACTGCAAAAACAGTTGGATGAACTGGTTGTGTGTCAGACTAAATCATCTTCAAATGATACTTGTTGATCTAATGAAACAAGTTCTTCTGTCTGGAAACCACATTTTGTTTGTGGCAGAGCATCACAATGCTGCCTTGGGCATTCTTACATCTTTCTTGTCAGGGTGGGAGGGAAAAGTGATAGTGCTAGTAAGGTGTAAAAACAACCATGAAGGAATGTCCCATCTCTTCTGCTAGGTTGGGGTGGGGTGGAGACAGAGGTCTTGTCTGCTTGTAAAATACTATCTTACCCTTAAGCCTGGTTTTGACTTTCTCTTCTCAGTCCTAGTCTGTATCTGGGTGGTACGATTTAAAGAAAAACCACACAGTGCAAAGTCAGGCATTCATGTATGCACAGGACAGATCAATTGTGGATTCGGGCCTTCACCACACTGGGTTTAGTGTCTACCATTATGACAACAACCCATCACAGATATGCAAGTAATCTGAAAAGAGTACTACAGAAACAATGCAGTCTTAGTTAAGAAAGAGATCAGAATGTCAAGTTTTGCAATTAAGTATATACTTACTGTGTTTTTCCTGTAATTTCATCACTGAGTGCAGTGTTACAGGGTATTTTGATAAAAAAATGGGATCAATGTAATAAAAGGACTACTTTATTAAGTGATTTTCTTTTAAAGACTGTATTTCTTCATCTGGTTATATTAAAACTAGGGTGGGAGCACAGGTAAAATCTACTTCCGCAAGAAGAACCCAATCCTCTCAAAATGGATCCACATCAGAGCTGCTCTTTTCCCCTCAGCCCCTGACCCAGTATGCCTCTGGTGTTGCACTGGAACTGGAAGTCTTCGCTTTGACAGGAATCTCATTCTGAGACCTAAGTCAATAAAGCACAGATCTTATGTAAGAACTCCTCCCAAATCCCAAGATGTTTCCTGCTAGTTTAGCCAGCTTTATGGGCTCCCTGCAGGATTAGATGAGTGGAGGAGAAGGGGCAGGCCCACACAGCCACAAGTAGAAGGCTTAGCACAGTGGTTCACCCCAGAAGAGAAAAGCCAGTCAGTCCCCTGGAGCGTATTGCTCCCAAAACCCCAGATAAGAGCAGAGATCCCATGCTGAAGGTGTGAATTGAGTGGTGCACACAATACACACTGGATTACCAGATTCCCAGTCTACAGTGCAGAACAGAATAACCATCATGTGTGCTTTGCCCAGTTGACAGAAATGCAGCCAAGGGCCCCCCATGATCCACACCAAATCTGTATTTCCAGGAGTTTCTCCCTGGAAAACAAAACACAAAGTCTTCCCAAACTTTGAGAATATTCACTTGGCTGGAATTCCTAAATAATAATGGAAAGCTTTCAGATAGGGTTGTACCCCAGTCTGGATGGAGAAAACTAGGCAATTTGCTGGGTCTTTTTAAATATTATTTTCATAGTCATCAGAGTGATCAACTGAAAAACCCCAAAACAAACCCAAACTATTCAGTTCAATGAACAGAAGACGCCTTGTTGAAGAGGTTGTGTTTTAGGCTGCAGCTGCACAGAGATGTTAAGTGTTATTCTATGAAACCACTGGGAGAATATGGTTCTCTTAAGAGAAAAGTCTGTCACAGGGTTGAAGAACAGTTTCCTTCATTTCAGGGACAGAGAGTTTGGGTTAAAAAAAAATGTCATACTGTCAGCATGTGTTAAGTAGATTGAAACTTTGATGGTCCTTGGGCTTTATTATGTCTGCCTTTCTGAGACATAGCTCAAGGTTTGAGGCTGTAATCTCCAGTTTTACCATTAGCTCTATCAGTATCATTTATGTTGGTCTCAGTGCTGGAAGACTAAAGATTTGAGGGAGTTGTGTTTGGACTGGGTGAGAAACCAGTATTGTTTGAGAGTTTACTAGTTATTACTGAAATCAGCACCCACATCAGTTACTTAGGCCTCAGGAACACTACGCCTGCAACAAACCCCCATTTTTTTGGCTGGGTATGGTTCCAGTCAGGGGTCACATCTCAGTTGAGGGTGGTGTGCAAGACCTGAATTACTGAAGCATAAAGTCTTGTGTAACCTCATACTGATTGCCTTCAAAATGTCACCCTTTGTCTTACCATTTCTGTTAGGTCTAGGGATTTTCAATGACAATTGAGTACCTAAGTTCAATTCTTGATATTTTTTCATAACATTCTCCACATATTGAAATTCAGCTCCCTCCTTATTCCGTCGCTTTTGCTTAGTTAATACCTTTTTTGTTACTGTGATAACAGAAATGCATCCTGCTTCACATTTCCTTGGCAGAGACAGCAGACCCACCCCTGCACCACAGGAGATGGCAGTGCAGCCATAGGGCATGTTTTTGCACTGAGTAGCGTACCGTGATGTTTCTCAGATTCATTTGTTATGGTTCATTTTAGAGAGTGCTAGAATACTTTAATTTTAAAATTGTGATTTCCTTCTTTTCTATACATACAGGACAGGAAAGCATCTTTTGGCATTCAGGGTTAATGCCCAACTGCTAGGTAATTATTTTCTTGTTTCTGCTACTCTTTTGCACTTTTGACAGCAGTCCTGTCCCATCGAATCATAGACTCATAGAATAGTTAAGGTTGGAAAGGACCTTAAGATCATCTACATCTCAGTGTCCTTTGCTAGACTAAAAAACCAAGCTTATATGGTGCATCTTTCTGCACATTTTCCTTGAATAACTAGCACATACACCATATTTCAGAAAAAGTCTCCCAGGACTTTGTACAGTCTAACACGTCTCTGTCTTGGTTCCAGCTGATGAATCCTAGGGCAGCTATTAGGCCTTTTCAGCTCATGGCCATTCTGGGAACAGCAAATATTTATTTCCCTTAGTTCCTAAACATTTCTAAATGATGCGTTTATGCCACAAATCTCTGTTGCTGGTTCCCCCATATATGATGTTGTGTTCTATAGTGATAAGTTTAATCTCAGTCCCAAGGCTGCCCAGTTCTTCCAAATAGTTTTCAAACATTTTTAATGGCTTTTAACTAGAAAAAGCAAAAAGAAACTAATAAAGCAGAGGTGAAAAATTACCTTAGTCATTGTTTTAATGTTCCAGTTGTTCATCCTAATTTCATTCATTAGTTTGACCTTTGCTTTCTTCCTTTATTTTTCTATGAGGTAAGTGGGTGTGTTAGAGAGGTGGTATAAGATGATGAAAAATCAAAATTGTGAAAATGCGCAATTGTTGAATTAAAAACAAACAAAAGAAAAAACAAACAAAATTTTAGTTCATAATAAACCAGGAGCTTTTATTAAAGAAATTCTATTGGAAAAATCCTTACACTGATATTTTCCCGAAGAAGCTTAATAAAGGAAAAATCACTCTATTATTATATACCTTGTAGTGTATACTCTCTATATATACTCTATTATCACTCTATAAAATGCACTACATTAAACAGAACAGATTTATTTAGGGACAGTCGTTCTTGTATGTAGCATTGATGAAGAAATAGAAACAAACCCCCAACACTGGAGTAGGTCATAGTCTGAGCATGAAGGACCTCTAGTGGCACAAATACTTCCAGTTAAGAAAAAAACCAGCCAAAAAAACCACCCTAAAATTATGCTTACTCATCATTTTACAAGGAATCCCTTCTGCAGCTTGAGATTTTAAATTCAATTTGTATGATACTTTTTGTCTTTTCTTTTGTCAATAAGGTAAATGTAGAAAATGCACTTTTGTTATAGCAATACACAGTAATGTGCCTAGGCATACCTGGCATTGTGCTTTCAGTTCCCTGTAACTTAGAGCAGGTACTGTCAACTTAAAAATTATGTTCTGTGTTTTCACTTATCATTATCTGCTTTTATCACCTACTCAAACTCATGATTTTCAGGAGGAGCAGCCTGATAGGACAAACTGAAATAAAACTGTTTAATAAAAAGGGGCTGAAAGCAGGTAAGGATATGAGAGCAGTGTCCCAGTCTCATTTGTTATGGCTGTCCTAATTCTTTATTCAGCTAATTCTTGTAATTAAGCTCAAAAGTAACCTTTTATGAAAAGCAGCAAAAAAAGCTCTGCCATTACTTTCAGGTTATCTTTCAACAATGCTAGAAGATAACCAACTATAAGAAATATTTGGATTCTTACTTTCAATCACACTTCAAAATAGTTTGATATTTTACATACAAAATTTAGAATGGAAATACTTCATTTTTAAATAATTCTAGAAAGGTATTGCTAATAGTTCTTTGTCAACATCTTTTCTGAGTCAAAGAAGAGGCCTACTAGTCTAGAGGCCCAGTAAGCATTTAAGTACATCCTGTGTGCAGATAAACTGTAGCTGATCCAAGGGATTTCACTCATCCTGGAAAAGATACCATAAAACATGTTACAGTGGAACCAATTGCTTTTGTAGAGCACCAGTAACCGAGTTTCTATCTATGACAGAGAATGCACAGTCTTAGGTGAACATATTGCTGAGTTTCCACTGGTGAGTCAGCAAGGCAAAATCCAGAAACACGCAGCCTGAGCTGAGCACACCTGAGGTGAACCCTGACTTACAGTAAAAGCAGGAGCCTGGAAGAGGAGTAGCTGAACACAAAGTCATGTTTAGATGTCTCAGATATCTCTGCATTCATGGCCATGTTGTCCACAGCCATAAGAATTTCTTGAGGCAGCAAAGTTTATCATCTGAAATGACCTTAGTCCCCAAAGGCTAACAGAGGGCACCGTTAAAAATTGTTGCTGTTGGTTTTGGTATTTTTAACCACCTTCTTCCTCTTCTTTTCCTTTTTTTTAAAGTTCAATTAAAAGGCTATCTCTGCCTGTTTTAAATTTCATTATTTTGTTTCATATTTTTGCAGTAAACAGCTACTGCTCTGGGACTGCAGTTCTGCAGCTGAGCAGCTCCAGTGTAAGGGCCCAGCCTGGCAGTGGCTTTCTGGTGAGAGGCTCCTGCAAGCAATCTGTAGTGAGGAATTCCAAGAGCTGAGCTTAAATGGAGATGAAAAGCACCATAAACATGATTTTTCATCTTTTAAGAATTGGCAGCCATGATTCCCCCTCCATCTCTGGAGAATCTGCAAAAGATAGCAGATAGAGGATGAATAAAATTAAAGGCAAAGATAATAGTACCACAGTTGCGGAGCTTGGATATGATGAAATATGCTAGGTCTGATAGTTCTGCGTCTTTTAAACTTATTGTTATTATAGGCTATGGAGAATTGTGACTGGCATGCCCTGACTCATAAGTATCACAACACTGAAATTCTTGCGGGAAATCAGTCACAGCAGGACTTTTATTGGATTAGGAATTCAAACTTTTCAAATCCATAAACTATTCTGTTATACAAGTGAAGGAAAAATACTTAAAATGTCAATATAATATAGAAATGGGCATGCATATTATAAATATAGAAGTATATTTATGAATGGTCTTTAAAGACATAATTAACTGGCTTTTATCTCACACTGATTTACAGCTTTAATATCACAGAATCTCAGAGTCAAAGAGGGGACTTGGGAACCAGTCTTCTCCCATGTAGCCTTAGTGGTTAGGGCCTAGCCTGTGGAAGTGAAAAGCTAGAAGTTTGCCCTTCTGCTGGTAATGGACTGACTGGCATATGAAGTTATAAGGATGACCTGAAAGTGGGAGAATAATGCCTCCTTTATGCAGCAGACCAAATGCTATGAGGAGGGATGTGGGTAATTGCACAGGGAGATAAACCAGAGAAAATTTTTCCAGAGGAGGGCCACGAGGATGGTCAGGGGCCTGGAGCACCTCCTGTATGAAGACAGGCTGGGGAAGTTGGGGCTGTTCAGCCTGGGAAAGAATAGGCTGCGTGGAGATCTCATAGCAGCCTTCCAGTATCTGAAGGGGGCCTATAGGGATGGTGGGGAGGGAGTCTTCATTAGGGACTGTAGTGACAGGACAAGGGGTAATGGGTTCAAACTTCAACAGGAGAGGTTTAGATTGGATCTAAGGAAGAAATTCTTTCCTGTGAGGGGGGTGAGGCACTGGAATGGGTTGTCCAGGGAAGCTGTGAATGCTCCATCCCTGGCAGTGTTCAAGGCCAGGTTGGACAGAGCTTTGGGTGGCATGGTTTAGTGTGAGGTGTCCCTGCTTATGGTAAGGGGATTGGAGCTTGATGATTTTAAGGTCCTTTCCAACCCTGACTATTCTGATTCTATGATTCTACAATAAATCATGTGTGAAAAACTGTGGTGGTGTTGGGAGGAGAAAGATTAAACTATTGTGCCCTGTGGGGAACAGTGAGGGTAGAAAGCAACACCATCTTGTGGCAGAAGGATGTGGGCATGGCCGGGATGGTGATAAATATATGAACCACTGAGGAAAGAAATTGCTCTTCCTGGAAGCAAATCTGTAGTTTAATTCCATCACTTGTGACACATACAGAGCATCACTAAAACTGATGGTAATTAAAAAGAACACCAGGGTATGTGAAATGCTACCAGGTTCTCCCGGTAAGTTCAGGTCAGATATGGGTTTAGACAAATGGGACAAGATAAATTTTGAGATGTGGGAGTCATCAACGAAAAGGTGGGAAGTGAAAGCCTTATAAATAGGGGAGCTCAAGTATGCACACAAAGCTAGGAGAAGTTAAGTTTTACAGTAACCTTGACTCATGTAACCAGCAGATGAGACCTGACTGGCCGCATATGCCACCATCTGCACTCAGGCCTCCACATGTCTGGGGGTCGACGGCTGTGGCCGGACTGGAGCCAAGGTGGCCTTGCAGGGACCTGCACCAGGGCTCCGGGCTGGGGCCGCTGCCAGGAACATCCTCGGGTTGTCTGAGCTCGAGAGCAGAAATACGAACTTCTCGTTGGCGCTTCTGGAGCAGGCAGCCCTTTGCTGCTCCTCTGCTCTGCCCTCACGTGCATTAGCGGGTGCAGGAAACCTGCGGAGCGCGACTGGGGCTGGCTAAGAGGAAGGACCACGAGGCGCATCCCGGGCCAGGCAGCACTCCCCCCGCCCCAGGACGAGCCATGCTCCTCCCGGGGGCGGCCCCTCGCTGGGCACAAAGCTCGGTGCAGCCGCCGCCGGCGGGACTGTGCTCCCACATCCCGGTGCCGCCGCTGCTTCCTTCTTCTACCCGGCGCTTGCCAGCGCAGCGCCCTCGGTCTCTCCCTCTCGGCGGGCGCAGGGCCGAGGCATGGAGGCCGCAGCTGACGGGGCGCCGCCACCCGGTGCTGCGGTGGCCGCTGCACCCGCGACCGAGACATCGCCCGGGGCCGCTGCCGCCGCCGCCCCTCCGCGCCGGTTGCTGGCGCTGCTCAGGGACAAGCTCTGCACCTGGTGAGTGCCCAGCCGCGGCCCTCTACGTGGTGCCGGGCGCAGCCGGCGTCTCCGCTTCCGCGGGGGAGGCAAAGGGAAACAGCCTATGTTCGGTGCGCTGGCCGGTGACGCGGTCAGGATGCGGTGGCGTATCTGTGCCACCGGGAGAAACCATGAGGTGCCCAGATCAGAGCCAGGGACGGCCCGGTGCAGGCTCGGGGTTGCTGCGGGGAGCGGGGAGTGGGGCTCAGCTCTTTTCCTTTGATCCTTCGGGCGAGCCGCGGCAGAGACGAGACCGGCGGGTCCAGGCAGCAGCCCGGAGAATTCAGTCTAGTGCTGGTGAGGACGGTGTGCTTACATCGTGCAACGGGCGGACGTGAAGCACAGCCGGGCTGCAGCCTGCAACCGCTGTGGTGTGAGTGCGAACAGTTACTTCAGGCTGAGAGAGCTGGGATGGTTCAGACTTTTTGCAAGGGCATACGGTGACAAGACAAGGGGGGATGGCTTTAAACTGAAAGAGGAGAAATTTAGATCAGATACTAGGAAGAAAGTATTTACTATGAGGGTGGTGAAACACTGGAACAGGTTGTGCAGGGAAGTTGTGGATGCCCCATCTGTGAAGTGTACAAGGTCAGGTTGGGCGGGGGTTTGAACAACCTGATCTAGTGAAAAGTGTCCCTGCCCATGGTAGGGGGTTGAAACAGGATGAGCTTTAAGGTCCCTTCCAAGCCAAGCCATTCTATGGCTCTGTTAAGAGTGGACTCTCACATACGCACACATACACTTGATTATTTTTTTATTATTTTTTTGTCATTTTTGCTTATATTGTTTATATATATATAAATATATATGTTCTGTAATTTTATCTGTTCTGTACTCTTGCCAACATTGCTGTGAAGAGCAGGTCATGGAGGCCAGAGAAGATAACAGAACAAAATAGCAGAGATTGCGGAGGTGCGGCATCCAGAAGGACCAGTATCCCCTTTCCCTCTTTCCTTGAATCAGCTTAGGCTAGAAACCCATCCAAGTACATCACTTAAAATGTGAGCACTGGTTTAGTATGGAAAACTTGAGCAAAAAAATTTGCCAAGATTTTGGCAGGAATTGCAGAACTGGTCTTTGTGAAGCACTGCCTTTTGTTAGAGCAGAACTGCCTCCTCCGACCTCAGCCTGTGGGAGCTGCCATTCACTTACAGCTTTATTTTCCATCTGGGGAAAAAGAAAATATCTCTGTTTAAAAGGCTTTGTTCTGGCTCTGGGTTTGGTCTCTGGAACTGTTGCATCAGACACCAGGCAGGAGATGCTGGAGCTCTCCTGCCAGCCCTGGGCTCATAAGCTGGAGTCTGGTGAGAGCACTGCATGTAGGTGCATGCTGGCCAGGCAGAGTCTTACTCCAGAGGGCACAAACCCGCTTTTCTCTGGTGATTAAAAGTTTTTCTGTTTTCATTCCTCATGCCTGTTGGGAATGCTCACAAAAGCAAGATAGGAATTTACTGGTCTGTTCAGTAACCTCACCTATGCTAGTAGTTTTGCCAAAATATTGCTAGAGGGCTACACTGAGTGACTTTAGTGATGATACTTGAAAGCAAATAAAGACCTCTCAGTGACTTCTGCCAAGTATTGTCTGAGATACTGAATTGATTTCCCCCTCCCCCTTCTTTTTTATTTCCTTATGTGGCTGGAGGCTCAGTCCTTTCAGTTTTGTTAGAGACCTTTCAGAGTCATAGGAAGGTTTAATAGTTCTATGTAATAAACCAGATTTCTTGGCATTGTTTTTGAGTAAAACCAGTAGGAAGTGTGCTTTCTGGTTCTTGAAACAAAACTAGTATTTTTGTTTCCTTTTCTATTTTTTACCTTTTCTGTTTCTTAGCTTTTACAAATTAAATTAATTTCAGTTTTAAGGCTGAACACTGAAAAACACTAACTTCTGAAAATGTTAGCACTTAAAAATAGGGGTTTTTTTCCTGTCCTGAGCTGTCTGCTTATCATGTTGGAACATGGCTTCAATCTGAACCTGCATTTCCTTTAACTACTCACATGAAAATGTGAGGTTATTCAAATGAAATGGCTTCCCACTGATCCCCCCCCCCCCTTCAGCATTAACTACTGAACCCTTCCTGAAGTGCAAGTAAGCTGTGTGGAGAGTGTTTAACAGGCTTTGCCTGTTAGTGTTTAACTGGTTGCATAAATACATGTAATTTTAGAAAAGCTGTATTTATTTTCATGGAAACAATCCCTATTATAGGATTTATTAAACTAATAGCCAACAGAATTGTTAACTGTGGGTTTATTAGGTTTTCTTTAACTTCCTGAGACATAGACTCTGTATTTTAATATTGGAGTCTTTTTCTTCTGCATTTCACATGGAGCCAACAAAAGCCAGCCTGACTCCCATGATGTCAATAGCTGCACATTGTTCAGCAATTAGCGTTAGACCAATTTGTGGCAAACTTTAACAGTCTATAAACAAATCCCCAAATGACTCCTAGTTTTGCTCATAGCCGTGGATATAGATAGCTAAGATGTGGTGGCTAAAGGGAGAGGAGGAATAATTAGTTAGTAGTCAACTACCAAGCAGTAAAACCCAGCAACAGCAACAACTCTCCAAACTCTAAAAGTAAAAAGCCATTTCAGACCACTTACCTTGTGTCATCTGAGAGTCCAAAGTGGTTTAGTCCTTACTAGTACATTAAAAAGAAGAGCAGAGAGGATCATGTTCTGGCACAGAAAAGTTAATAATTAATATATTTTAAAAAATTATAAATTATTAATAAGAAAATCATGGTCATCAATACTCATGTCGATACTGGGAAGAGTGGAAACTCATGTCTTTGAGGTGTTTTTCTTGTAAGAAATTGTCTGGTGAAATGAAACCAATAGGATTTGAAGTTTGCTGTCTAGTTTTACATACCGTGGTTTGCGATTCATAGAGGACGTATTTTGTGGGAAGTCTTCTGTTGTCAGTGAGGGATGTCTTTATGTGGCTCTTCTGATCTTAATATTTGAATCTGTTCAGGAGAGAAAAAACTCCTGGAATTACAGTAGAGAAAAATGAAGAAGGGAATGAGGTGGTATGGAGCCTGCTTTCTTGTGGTCCTGTGGAAGTAAAAGTTGCAGGTCTGTTGAGACATACATTAACTAAAGAGCAATGTTTGCTGGAGCAGTAACCACTAATCAAACAGTTCTGTGGATTCTGGACCTGTGCCTTTTCCCGTATGCGAAAATGCAATAAGAGAACTCCATGGGTTCTTTAAACTGGAAAAACTTAAGTTATTAGAAAAGCTGAGGATCAGTTTAGTGGAATTACTCCGCTGCAAGAGGGCAGGCAGGTCTTTCTTTTTTTTAATAAATGGTACCTTATGCTATCCTTTACATATCATATCCTGGAGGAGCCTTGCCTCACAGAAGTCTGTTAAACAAGCCAGATGCTTGTGGGTAGCATTGTGTGTGCTTCTGCCCATCTCTCTGGCACTTCCTAGAGATGGGTGAAGGGGAGTTTCCATCCAGGAGAGCAGAGCTTCTGTCAACAAAGCAGCTTTGACGTCTCCTGGTAATGTGTTGATGAGTGCAATTCATTCTGTGGACTACACAGGCTTTACAGCTCTGCTCCAGTAAAGCTACATCATAGAATCATAGAATAGTTAGGGTTGGAAGGGACCTTAAGATCATCTAGTTCCAACCCCCCTGCCATGAGTTTTGTCCAGTCACAGCTCTACTTAGGTTTGATCCCTACCTCCACACCCTCATCCCAGCTAGGCCAAGCACGAGGTGAGGTTAGTCCAGTAAATTGCTGAAGGCTTTCTCTGTGCCTCCTGCATTGAGGGTAAGGAAGAAATATTTTTTGCTTGTCTAGAGCAAGAAACTCTTTATTTGCATAGTAAAAAGGATATATGCATTTTTTAAAGTGCCTGAAGCACTTACTTCCTTCTAAAAATTTCAATGGAACTTCTGGCAGAAGAACCAGAGTTCAGAGGGCTGGCAGAGAGTGAGCTGTGGTTATCACCCATGCCTGCTTGAGAGAAACATTACTTGTATCTTTCAGTACTTCCAGATTCTTACTTTGTGGTCATGGAGCATTTTGTGACAAGCACTGACACTGACTTCTCTATTCCATATTCCCACTCTATATGTTTCTAAATTCCTATGTGCCTTTGCTTTGCTGTTAGACCCACCCATCTTCTACCCAGTCTTGTTTATCACAGAAAATATGAGTTACCTGTGTAGTTAATACAGAAAATTATGCTGCAGCATAAGATGAGCATAATGTTCTAGAATAACCAAGTAACACCAAGAACGTTAAGCTAATCATATTTGATTTAATACTTAACAAAATAAGACTTTGTTTCTGAATTTGTCTGGAGGCACAAGTAGTTTTCAGAGTAAATAGATTAGATGTGAACTTTGAAGATCTGTACAGACAGTGCAGCACTGAGCCCCTGTCACTGTATGTTGTGAGTATGTGGGCAGAGACTGGGGCGGTACAAATCTGCCTAGCTCCACTGGCAGGAAAAACAGCAAGCTAACAGATACATAGTGATCTATGTTTGTTTGGGAGCATCTGGAATAGTTCACTTTATATTAATTGAAGAATTGCCACTAAAAGAGCATGAGCTTTCCCCTAGAAAGGGTTGGATTTAAAACGAGTTGTAAATGCTAACATGATCTTTGGCCAAAGTGTGTTCTTAACTCCATCCTTGATTACAGCAGGATGTGAGGGAATATGGCAGGAAAAATCCAGAAGTATTAACGATAAGGATTCTTACCGTAAGAAAGGGTTTTTTTGCAGTGAGAGAAATCAGTCATGGGAACAACCTCCCCAGGGATTGGGTGAAGTCCCCATGGCTGGAGGTTTTCCAGATGTGACTGGACATGGTGCTAGATGATCTCCCTTTCTGATGAAAGGCTGGACCAGATGATCTTTCGAGGTCCTTCCAACCTGGGCTGTTCTATGATTCTGTGGTTAATACCTTTGTATTTCTTTAGCACTGCTCATCGTAGGGTCTCAGCTCACTCTCAAAGGCTCAGGTCTTAGAAGGGCCTGCAGGCAGTTGTGCCTTACCTTGATCTTGAAGATTTCTGTTGACCAAAGTCAGAATGAGATTCAGTGGAGGACAAAGGATTCAACCGAGTCCATGTATATCAGAGCCTCTCTTGATAAGAATAGATCCTGCTATTGGTTTGAGCCTGCTCAGAGGAGCTGCTTGAAGATCCTTGCAAACTTTTGTAGTATCAATCACTGGTGGTTTGAACTGGCCTCATTTCTTACATGGCTGTCATGAGGTTAGGCTAGATCTTCTGTGTGGACAAAACCCTGTTGACTGGTAAATCAGAACAACATTGGTAGAGAATATCTATCTGAAAAATGACATTTTCCCTCTAAACCTAGCAAATGTTTTTTAAACAATTTGAATGTTTAATTCTAATCTTACTCTGTTGTCTTTTATATTCACAGGTATATTTTGAAAACAATAATTCTGGGCCAGATGCTTTCCTTGTTTATCTGTGGGACTGCTGTTACAAGCCAGTACCTAGCAGAACAATACCAAGTGAATACTCCAATGTTTCAGAGTTTTATCAACTATTCTTTGCTCCTTTTAGTTTATACAACAATGCTGGCATTTAGGACTGGTATGTAAAATAAGGGATGGAAGATTCTGGTTTATAATTTATTTTTTCCTCTTCTATGTTTTCCTTACAGATTTTGAAAATAACGAACTCAAAACTCATTCTAGTTTTTCTAAAGTACCTGCTGAAATTCCAGCTTTGTAATAACACATGGAAATGAATTTCACAGGTTAAATGAGCATTTAATCTTTATTTCAGTTCATTTCTGTTTGGAATCATGTGCTCTTTGGTTTCAAGTGCTATGTGATATTAGGGAAAATAGGCTGTGTTGTAATAATAAGCTTCATTACCAGAGGCTATAATATTCCTCCTATTCCTATTAATTTACTCTTTAATCAACTTTAGTGTTGTGATTTTTTCCTTACGTGGAAGAGTTTCTTTGCTTTTCAGCATTTGCATTGTCTTGTCTCTGGCTGCTTTTTGCTGTTATTGTATCTCTTTAAGCAGGGGAAGCCAATATTGAGTGTCTTGGTAGTATTTATGATTCTAAAAAGTAAGATTCCTGCACAACATTTGGTGGGAAAGAAACACATGCTGACGATTGCTTTTTTCTAAACAGGGAGTGACAGTCTGTGGCAAATTCTGAAACAGAGGTGGTGGAAGTATATAATTTTGGGACTGGCTGATGTTGAAGCCAATTACACGATTGTAAAAGCCTACCAATACACGACCCTCACAAGTGTACAGGTAAGGACTGACCTCTCTTTTTGAACCGTAGGCTTTATACCGTTTTGGACTGGTTTCTGAAATGAGATTCACAGGACAGATGTGGAAGCTATTTAAGCATGAAAAAACTTTTCAATAATCTATTTTTCTCTCTGCAGTACAGGGAAGAGCATCCTGCATCATAAATAACATTTCCAGGAAGCAGAGAAAATTGGCTTGTATTACCCAGTGCCAGCTTTAGAGTTGGACTCAAATTATTTTGATAGAAAGCACTTCTAACTCTTGTCAGCAGCGGGAGTTTGCTGATAGCCACTCAGGTTTTTCTCCTGACACAAAATAAAGATTTATGACCTGGTAGCACTCAACTCAGCTCAGGCTGTTACTGATGAGAGTGAAGCAGATCTCTTGTCTAGTCCTAGGAGCTGTGGAAGGCTTTGTGAGATGTAACTCCACACATGAGGACATACTAATAGTTAGCTGGTGTTGCAGACCATGCATTGAGGGAAAGCCCTTTGGCTTTTGGATGTAACACTTCAGGCCTCTTTCTGGAAGAGATGGAAGGGAGGTAAGCTTGCCAGGCTCCTGAAGTGACAGTAGACATCCTCTGCCACACTAGCGCTTGGAGCTGTGTCACTATACTAGGATGGATCTTGTATTATGAAAAAGCTTTACAAGCAGGTGGGCTAAGGATAGATTTTTTTGATCACCCTACACAGACATAAGCTGCTGGAAGAGTTAGTGCCTTCCTCCTGCCTCCAGCTGCATGCTTCTGAGCTAAGGGCCAAATCCCTTAAGCAAAGTCAGAGTAAACCTTTTCTTTTGCTGGGCTAATTGCTGAGCTGTGTCAGGCCCAAATTAGCTCGCTGTATAGCTCCACAGCTGCTGTTGGAGCACGGGAGGAGTGTGTGTGGGGCTGTGCTGGCCTATGCCTGTTCTTGCCAATGGTGGATCCATGGCTGGGGTCATGGCCCCACTCACCTGAATAAAACGTGTGCTGTGCAGAATTGGCTGTAAGTTAGAAGGGAGTGTTGAGATGTCAGTGTTTTGCAGTCAAAGTAACAGGGTTAATATTTAAAAGAGCTACCTGTAAAGCAATAAATTCCTGTGGTCTGGGTTGCTTTTAGAGAACTGCAGTAACTTTTTTTGCACTGCCATTTGCAAGACCATTAATATGTCCCTGTTGGATTATTATTGTCGCATTTCCACTTCATACTTACATGTTATAACTCATTAGGCCTTTAATTTCCTTACAAATAAGAAATCAAAGAAATCAAAGCTTTAAAAGTGACACATTTCAGTCTCAAGATCAAGTTAAGCTGATAATTGAGACACTGCCTGATTATATACACTTTACAGCTGAAAAAACTAGGACTTTGATCCAAGTTCCAAGAAGTAGTAAAGCTATTCCCATGATTTCTTTCATAGAAATTATGAAAGACTAGAGTGAGTAGCTTGTCCAATCCAGTTGCCAAACTGAAGCATTTGCTGAACTTTTTTTCCCATGTGGTAACCTTCAGACTGATGCTGCTTTTTGTCAGTTCAGTAATTGGAATTTGTTGTAACTGCCTGTAGCTAGCTGTAACGTTTCTTGCTTATTCTCTAAAGTCACCAGTTTCTCACCACTGGTAGAAATGAGATACAGGACAGAAAAAAGCCTGTGATTTGGTCCAGACATTTTCTGTCTGTCAGTAGCAGGAGGTTCTGCAACTATGTCAGAACCTGTGGTTCAGAGCATCTAGCCTGAATGGCCTGTTTGCAGCACTGGCTGTGAGTGGATGCCCAGGCAACATAAAGCAATGCAGGAGTATATGTTATCTTCCTGGATATAGGTAGTCACTGTTAAAATACTGGCTGGCTAGAGCTTCAGCTCAGCTCTGTGAAACTTATCTTCAAACATATGTCTTCTCAGCTCAGCAAGGAACTTCCATGTATTTTCTCGAACATACATACAAAAGCAGGACTGATTTTCCTTTAGTTGTCAAATATTAGCATTACATGGAAGGGGCTGGAAGATTTTTATGGTGATAACATAAGTTCAACAGGCAAAAATGCAGGATGAACTCCTGGGGCTCAGTGGAAGACTGCCCCAAGGGAGCCTTGTGGGGAGGTGAGCAGGATGAGCTATTGAGCTTTCTTGCTCACAAAGCTGTCTGGAGCTGGCAATTATAACCAAACCAACCATACCAACAGTGTATGATAATTTAGTAACCATGTATTAAAATATCTTCTCATTTACTCACTCGGCCTTTAAAATCTCCTACAAACAGTATGGCCAAAGCCAGGTTTGAGTCAAAACACCTGTAAATGAAATCACCAAGTTATATGTCTTTTCCCTCGTGAAAGTAAAGGATAGAGTTGAATAAGAAGAGTTTGCTAAGGCTGTACTGGCAATAGTAATCAGTGCCACAGTACTTTTGTAAACATCATAAAATGTGAACAAATAAACTTTATTCTTTTAACTGGTTCCATTGATATAATTAATTGTGATATTACATCTGCTCTGTACCTCTTCGATACTGCTCCTGTACAGATGTGCTCTGCAACATAGTAGATGAAGGGGAGACAAGATCCAGTAGTTAGTTGAAAGTCAAGATTTCTTCTGTGTGTAACTGAGGATAATTGTCACCTGGAACAGATTACCAGGGCATGTTCTTCATCATTTGGTGCCTCTGTGTGTTGGTTGCAAGTCCTCTAACCAGGATGCTGTAGCTAATAACAGATAACCTAAACAGATAAGTAATAACAGTATGTTATTAGTCTGGATGCAGCAATTTCCCATGCAGTGTTGCTGAAAGAGCTTCTTGTTATCCTAATTAACAAATCTTTTTAAAGCTTTTTTCTTCCACAATTTGGGTTGAAAAGTTTGGAGGTTGAAAAGATACGTAGTGACATCTCAATTAATGGGGAAGTGAAAACTTGCTTATTAGTAGAAGAGATGTCTACTACCAAAGGGGTAAAAATTTTGCTTACTAATGTTTCTAGTATTTCTAACTGTCAAAACAGTCAAATTTGCAGGAAATGTTAGAAGTTTTTCTTGAGCCTAGTAAGATAGAGAAAAAGGCCTGTGACTGAGTAGAAACTCTCAGCATGATATTTTTTTAGTAGAGCAAAGTTGTATTGGTTATATGGTATTACATATTAGGACTTGTCTGGTTGTAATGTCTCATAATACAGCCTAGGCAAGTGCTTTTGTCCTCCAGGATAAGCTGGAGGCAATCTAAGGAGTGAAAGCAAATTGACGGAAGGATAGAAGCTCAGTTAGGATTTAACCTGTAATAACTCCCCTTAATGCTATGCTTGTAAGACTTTAATATGTGTAGTTAAGAACAAATAAAACCAGATATATCATGAAAGTCTTGTGAGTTTGGTTAAAACCCTTGGGGATGGTGGCTGAACTAATGGAAGCAAGCATAGATGATGACTGCAGTGGTGCACTTAGACAGGCAGAGGCTGGCAATGAACATTAAGGACTAAGGGCTCTTGTAATGATTATGCCCCCAGCCTATTGACCTGGACCTAATACTCTGTAGGGACTTCAAGAGGCCAAGTTTTAAGGCTGACATTTGAGAATAATTTGTGAGCAGTCTTTGAAAGGCTGACTATATGTCCTGGGGTAATGGTTGGACTTAATGATCTTAAAGGTCTTTTTTAACCTGTCTGATTCTATGATTCTGCTGTAAACTGTTCCCTTCTGTAGTTTCACAGTACTCTACTGAGGAGGGTCAGAAAATACACCTTTTTGTGCCTCCAGACAAACTCAGAAACAAAGTCTTATTTTGTTAAGTATTAAATCAAATATGATTAGCTTAACGTTCTTGGTGTTACTTGGTTATTCTAGAACATTATGCTCATCTTATGCTGCAGCATAGTTTTCTGTATTAACTACACAGGTAACTCATATTTTCTGTGATAAACAAGATTGGGTAGAAGATGGGTGGGTCTAACAGCAAAGCAAAGGCACATAGGAATTTAGAAACATACAGAGTGGGAATATGGGATAGAGAAAAGAGAAGTCAGTGTCACTGCTTGTCACAAAATGCAGATGTCCTTGAACCATAGCTGTTCAGTCTGCTCAGTGTCTGCAATGACATCTGAAGTGCCTCTAAGCTCTGGCTGCCTTGTGAGTCTCCGCTGGTGAGGTGTGGGTGAATAGAGTAGGTTACTTGCTGCTGGCTAATTGAGAGTCAGCTCTAAGAAAGTAATGAAAACACATTGATGGCTTTTACATGCTTTTGTGGGAAGCTGGAAGACTGGGAAGGTGACTTCAGGAAAGCTGTTCTTCCCTTCCTATCTTTCTTCTACCAATTTTGCACATGGCATCCAGCACATGTGCATTTTTATTTTTTTTAGTTGGATCCAATTGAGGGGGAGGAAATTAAAGCTAAAACTGCAGGGTCAAGCTCTTGTCCTAGTCACTTCAATGTAAAAAACATTACTTGTATCTTTCAGTACTTCCAGATTTTTACTTTGTGGTCATGGAGCCTGAAATTACAGATTTGCAGACAAAAGCTGCTGGGTAGAAATGGAAATGTTGGTGAACCACCTCCTTGTGTTGCTGTCATGGGGAGAATGTGGTTTGAGAACAGCACCCTAGGATTCGTTTGTGAAGCTGCAAAGTTTGATTAGATTCATCATTAGGGGAGTTTTGAGATCAGTGCCTTCCTACCAGGAGAGGATGGATCCCCTGTCCCAGGTCTCCTTTTACTTGTAAAATGCTTTTAATGATAAAATGAGGGTCTGTCGTCTCTTTTAAATGAATCCACTGGGTTGCTTTGCTTTCATTAACATCTGATAGTGATGGAAAGTAAGATCCTGTACATTTCCTGTCAGGATAGTGCAATTTTGATTCGGGGTGGGTTTCTAATTCAAACTTTCTCTATACACACAGCTGCTGGACTGTTTTGGGATTCCTGTGCTGATGGCTTTGTCTTGGTTCATTCTCCGTGCAAGATACAGGCTGATCCATTTCCTTGCTGTTGCTGTCTGTTTGCTGGGTGTAGGAACAATGGTGGGTGCAGACATTTTGGCAGGGAGGCAGGACAGCGAAGGTAAGGAGTCCTTTATTGTGGGGGGAAGAGCAGAGAGATGGTTCCTGTTGTGGGCTAACTTGTTAAGGAGAAACAGGAGCAAATACAGGGGGAGTGGGAAGAATGTAGAAGAGGAGAAGACACACAGCTATTTGTATTGCTTGTCCAAGAAGATAGTGGCTAAGGAGTTGCTGATTTTATAGGGAGCTATGGAATTTCTTTGCTTATAGGTTTGAATTATCTCTTTAAAGAGAAGACTTGTGTTAAGCTTAAATTTTGTTGCGGTTCATCAAACAGCATGATGAAGAGTCTCATTCTTGAAAGCTTGTTCACTTTTACTAATTGTGTGAGATGGTGTAATAAAAGATGATGCCTCTCCCTACAGACTTTGGCTTGCTTACATGGAATCAGCCTCCTGGCAGCTGAGCTTCTGATGTGCAGTTTTCTGTGAGCACAAATAGCAAACAAGAAGTTACTCAACAGCAGCTGATTTCTCTATGTTACCATCAGCAGACTCAGTAGAAGTGGTCCACATATTCCCAAGGCCCATGGGTCAGAGCCTGGAAAGCAGGGACTTACTGTGTGAGAGCAAGAGGAGATATGGGCAGGATACTGGGATTCCTGGGACCTCTGGGAGGGAGGCTGGGCTCTGGGGACTAGGATACAGCTGGGTGCAGATAAGGGCAAGTCTTGTCTTCTTTCTGACAGATGCCTAAATCAGCCCATATCATAGTGATCTTATTTTGAATGAGAATTTTGAATTTTCAGAGCCAGAGGGCATGAGGTAAATTTCAGGTCATTGCCTTCATCAGGCAGCATAGAGATAAGCCTATTTGGTGTTATTTAAGGGCCTTACTGTATGTAAGACAGTAAGACAAACTGAGGTTTAGCTTTAATGCTGGGTGATACAAGTATCTGAGTCCTGAGGGAGGAAAAATTTCTTTCCCTGAGGCTTTAAGACAATTGTGCTTTATTTGCTGACCTGGGTATTCTTACTGCTGCTTACCCTCACATTTCAGACATATTTTCTTAGTGATTGCCAACTGGCTCAAGAAAGGAAATTTTAAATCAATTCACGGATTTAAACAACAGCGATCCTTTTGCCATTTAGCTGATGCATAACAGCATTTACTTGATGAGTGACTGTATGATGGAGAGTCCCATATAAGTAAATCGCAGCAGGACACACAATGCACCTATCTGCAGTGCCCACTTAAGGCCTGTCATAAACCTGAAGCTGAGTCCACATCTTGCTGAGATCAATAGACTGATTTTAGCGAGGCTTGAAGCAGGCCTTACTGCAAAAATGGGGGCAATATTCAGAAAGTTGAAGAGCATCTCTAATCATGAATTTTCTCTACTCCCTAGAGTGCCTTAGGTCAGCAGAAGTAGAAGTGGACCAGACTATACAGCAGTGGCTTGGTAGAATGCCATGTAAATGCCAGGTTTAGCATGCAGGGTGAGGTGAGCAGGTAGCAGTCTGTATTAAGACACCAATCCACTCACCTGCACACAGGAGCTATTTCCTTTCCCCTTACCCTGGAAGGTGCTAGGAAGATGGAGATGTTGGAGATGAATTTGCTTGTCTTTTTAAGCAAAGTTAAACAGTTTTTGCAGCATTGCCCTTAATGTGGATTAATATTTCTGTACAGGTAGTGACGTGGTGATTGGAGATGTCTTAGTGCTTCTTGGTGCTTCTTTGTATGCCATTTCTAATGTGAGTGAGGAATACATTGTGAAAAATCTGAGCAGAGTGGAGTTTCTAGGAATGGTGGGCTTGTTTGGGACTATTATCAGCGGTCTACAGCTGTAAGGATCTAATATTTATTTTAAAACTAATTATTTATCTGTTCTACAGATGATTGCTTTTCTACCATGAAATGATGTTGTTAAATTAATTCTTTGTTATGTCTGCATTTGGCCTATATGGCAGTCCTTCCACTTGAATTTTGTATTTGTTGTTGATCAGTATCTGTTTTATATCCTTTCTATTTGCACTGCTCTTATTACAGCAATTCTAAAGCTGAAATCCTGCAGTTGAACACGATACTTGGCTGTATTTTGATTTTGTTGATCTTCATGAGGACACTCAGTATGCTGAGGACTGTTCACAGGAATTAAATTCTTAATGGATTTTCTCTGTGGTATAGTTTAGGAGATAATCATTAGTAGAAGGTCTTCCATGTTAACCTTCAGTTTAAAATGAAACCATATATACTCTGACAAATAACCATGTTAAGAGTAACAGACCACATGCGCTTAAATCTGTTGAATTTTATGTTCCTCATTTCTCATCATTAGAATTAATAATTTCCTTCAATGGCATATCAAATAAAACAGACACTCTGAAGGATGAAAAAGCCTGGAAAGAAGACATAAGAACTAAGTAAAAGTGCTCTTGACTTTCAGGCACTTTAAAGTCTTTTTCATGCTTGTTAGATGTTGGAGTTGGTGCCATTCAGTAAGATTTCAAACAAAAAATTAAGGAATTGTAAATAAAAATGTGTCTTATTAATTGTAAATGATATCTTTTTTCCTTTTTTACTGTATTATATCTTTTCTCTAACTCTAGAGCCATTGTGGAACATAGAGAGATAATGAGAATTCAGTGGAACTGGAAAATTGGTATGTGTGTGACAAAAATGTTGTGCACTGGAAAACTATAATTATTTAGACATCAAATGCTGGGGTTTTAATTTTCTTTGTGGATTTTAAGCAGCATTCATATTGTCACAGATTTATTTCCTGCAAACTTTGCAGCTCAGCGGAGAAATCAGGTTTGTAGGATTGAACATGAAAACTTTGAGCTCAGAGATTGCATTTTACATATAATATGAAATAATTTCTTAAAATAAATTAAGTGAAACCCAAACCTGTTCAATTACAGACACGTGTTTGGTGTTGGAACATCACAAGAACATTTTTCTGTTGTCCTTCCTAAATGAAATGCTGGAAAAAAGGATTTTGTGATATGTTTTGACCTCAACAGAACTGTACGTTATTAAGAAATACGCCTCTGAATTTCTTCAGTGAGCTCTTACGTTAACTAGGAAAGAGCAAGAACTTCCTTGTATAGATACAGTAATTTCTGCAATACAGGTTAATCTTGGAAAAGAAGTGTTTCTTGTGTTTTTCTTAAATTTACATTCCTATATGTTTTAGAAGACCTTATCCTAAAAGATAAAAATGCATAGTTTTAAAGTGTCTGAAGAATATTGGTGTTCTTTAAAGTCATTATTCTGTGCCTTAGGAGTCAATTGTTATCTTGTTTTGCAGCACTGCTGTTCACAGCCTTTGCCCTGTGCATGTTTGGGCTGTACAGCTTCATGCCCATAGTGATTAAAGTTACCAGCGCAACCTCGGTCAACCTGGGTATTCTGACAGCAGATCTCTACAGCTTGTTCTTTGGGCTTTTCCTCTTTTGTTATAATGTAAGTACCTGAATTCTTTGACTAAAATTTCAGTTACTTTTTAGTTCCAGAGTTGCAAATAAAGCATAATGCTTTTAAAAGCCCCTGAACAGTTGTTTGCACATGTACACTTCTATAGCTCATGTCATCCATCACTGGCAGATGTCAGTCGTACCTATTTAATTACATAGCATTGCATTATGAGGCAGATACTGATTTTCAAACAACCTGACACTTAATGGAATACATTAGAGTTAATAAATAGTAAACAGTTTCCTGGTGCGTTTGAATGGTAGAGTTCTTGCTGTAAGCCCTATGTGGAAGTGTATGTTAGGTTTGATTCATCTCTCCAAGTGTCCCAGGAGAGGATTTGAATCTCCCTGTCCTGAAAGGCATTTGGTGTCTGAGAGAGGAGCAGTTTGGCTTGATTTCCAGAAATTAGTATTTTCTTTTAGAAATTTAATCTGTTCATTACCAGTATCTTGGAATAAGAGTCAAGCTCTCTCAGTGCTGCTGCCAAGGAGAGACTAAAGGAACTGGCAAAAAAACCCAGCAGATAAATGTGTTATCTCTGTACACTCTCCAGAAAGCAGTTACTTTTATTGTGCTCTAAAATATTTTAGGTAGTGTCTATTCAAGCTGAATGACAGTGCTAAAAAGATTTCATTCCACCTTGTGGTTTCCATCCAGAATCGTTTGTGGGAACTTAGCTTATTACATCAATTGGAGTAATTGAGTCAGTTGCTCAGTGACTGGAAGGGCTTAGTGAGAGGCTTGAGAACTTAATTTGAGTTATTCCATGTGGTTGCTTTCTCTTCAGCATTGTGGAGAGCCAAAAGCTCTTAGGTCAGATTTGTTTCTGAAAATGAAGGCCAATTAATTTCACAATGAGGAGGACTGGTAATGGTAGGATCTGACAGCAGCTAGGTTTTCCTTTTCAAGAATCTTCTAGCTCAGTTTTTGTCACTGTTTTGGGTTCCAACGTTTTCTCCAAGCTGTAAAGGTATTAATTAAAAAATGTATATAGAAAGCAAACTATACTTACGTTCTAACAACAAAAAAAATGCTGAGTCTCTTCCAAACATGTATTTTGGCATCTGGATAGCTTAACTCAAGAAGTGATTATAAATTTATGTTCATAGTAGTAAAGAGGAAGAAGTAAGCTAGAGCCTTGGAAGGGGTATAATAAACTTTTGTTCTTCATGATTTTTAGCTTATTTTAAGGAGATGTTTTTCTGGGAGCAGAGCATCTCATCATTACTATCTGCAGGGTATTCTGGTACAAAAAGGAAAAATGAATTAGAGGAAGTTTTGAGGTTGTACTATGAGAGAATTTTGGATCTTTTGTTAGAACATGAACTTCCCTTAAAGCAATAATAATGCCACATGGTTAGTAATCAGAGGAGGCCCTTAGTGACATGGTTTAGTGGTGGACTTGGCAGTCCTGGGGTAATGGTTGGACTTGACAGGTCTTTTCCAATATAGTTGATTCTCTGATCTGAGATAGCTTAGAACCAAGAACTGAGAACGGAGAGTGCCTGATTTTAACACAGCTTTTAACATAACTTTTAGCAGTAGAAAAACCTCACTGCTAATTAACCTTATAGTTTCCTTATCAATGGGACAAAGAAACCAGGCAGAACATTTCCTGGATTAAAAAACACTCTTGACACAGGAGTCTACAAACAAAAGTGCAAGGAATCGCTGTGTTCCATTACCAGATGGTATTTCATAGCAAGCCAGGCTTGGATGGGCTATGGAGTGGAGCAAGACCCGGAGAGCTCTGGAGAGCTCTGAATTACTGTGGTCTGAGCCTGTTCTGAAGCAGAAGCAGAACAAACATGCAGCAGCTATGGCAAAGACTGGGCCCAGAAATGAATGATGTTTTAACTTGTGCACAGTGTTTTGCTGATGCACTTAACTTTTCAGCCCCAACCATGTCTGCTGAAGGCAGAATGTGAATTTGGCATATGTGTTTTGAAGAGCTCTGGTTTTAATCTTTTATTCCATAATGGAACTTTGCTGTGCTTGTTCCTAATGAGCTCCTTGTATAGATACCTGTAATCCCTCAAGAGATCCTAAAAAAGGTTTCCAAATGCTTCTGTTGTATGAACTGCTATGGAAGGGACTATACTGCAAATATAGACGCTAGGTGGAGTTAAAGGCCTCCAGTAACACTTCAAGTGGTCATTAGACTTGATAGTGAGTACGTGGATATAAATTGCACAGGTACAACTGGACTCAGAGTCTGAAGCAATGAACTTGCTGCAGTTTCTGAAAAAACAAACCAAACCAACCCCAAAACAAGCAAAAAACCCCTCAAACCACCCCAGCCCTTCCACCCTCCCCCCAGCATCAAACATCAACAGGATGGTTCAGGTTTACCTGTATCAATAGCTGCAAACAGGCAGGCCTGGAATCACAGCTGTGCTGCAAGAGCTTTGACACCCTGGCTTGGTGACTGTTCATCCTCTCACTGAAGAATTAATTCTGAGCAGGATCAGAGACATCTACTGCCTGTGTGCACTGTGAGAGGGGGTCTGACAGTTACTGTCCAGTCTTGCCTGCCAGCCACATGTCCTTGTCTACAAGCACATGTTCAGTCATGGCCTCAGGTTGCACTTTAGAGGAGTTGTCTTGATGCAGACCCAAGCGCTGCCCATTTGACAGGAATGGGTCAGTTAGGGGTAGGACAATGCACACTGCTGCTGCCTCCATCAGGACATCTTTGGAGCTTGATGCTTCTCCTGTGCAGAGTCCAAGCTCCTCCAGGCAAACAGCCAGCAAGGTGAAGGGAGAGGGCCCTTACCACAGGGCCATTGTATTTCAATCTGCTTTTCCTTTTGCATGGTGCTGTCCAAGGGTTTCTGAGCCAAGTGACTGCCAGCTGGGAATTGCAATGCCTTAACTGTCTATGCCTCAGTCCCTTTTGGATCAGAGTCCACTGTCCAGGTCCTGCCATTCATTTCGTCCTGCTCTACTGCTTGCTAAATGAAAACATATTTTTCAGGCATGTTGAAGGAAGCTAAGGAGGTTAGGGAATATTGATAGTGCGATGTACAGTGTGTTATGTCCTTCATCCTACTGTTTAATCAGCATGATTTGGCAAAGGCAATATGGAGGATTTTAACAAATGTGCTGAAAAAGTGTTCCTGGCTGTGTATAACATGAACACTTTGTATTACTGAATCTGGTGTTATGAAATAAGCATTTATTTTTCCATCAAGGTGAATGAATCTTGGCAATTGTTGGGCTTCTAACAGACAAGTGAATGACAGTGAATGAAATGCCTCAGCAGTTTGTATTCTTACCTCACAAGCCTCTTAAAAGAGCAAAAGTGCCAAGCTTGTAAAAGGAGCCCCAGTCTCCCTCTCTTCAGGAACTTGGTGGGTGTAGAGAGCAAACTGGTTTTAGCCCAGTAATAATATTTATCTCGCCCTGCAGATGGTTGAGAGCTGTGCAGAGAATGACCTGCTCTGGTGACTTGCAGCAGGATGGAGAGATTAATCTCTTGTCAGGACCTGAAATACTTGGCTGTGCTGAAACATTTTGTTTGCGGGTACAGTGTTTCATACTCACATGTGTAAACAACTATCCTACAGTATCCTAATATATAGGCCTAAAGAAATTCACTGTCCAGCAATGTTGAGGATGAGAGGCAGAAAAAAGCAGCCAGCAGCTTTTGACCATCAGTGAGTGGAGGTGTTGAATGTTGATTTTTGGACATGAATATAAATTGTGATGATAATCCTCATTAAAATGGTTTTAAAAGGAAGCGTAGCTTTCACATTCTTAAAACAAGGCAGCACTGACATGTTTTTACATCAGACAAAATTTAATGCATCTCTTTCTTTCCCCTGCTAGTTTTCAGGTCTTTATATCCTATCCTTCATTATCATCATGGTGGGCTTCATCTTGTATTGTTCCACTCCAACTCAGACAGCAGAACCTGCTGCCTTGCCACAGCCCAGCAGCACTGGCTTGGACAACGCTGCACTGAAGCTTGATGAGAATGACAGTGAAACCCCGGCCATAACCGTGCAGTTCACAAGTGGAGAAGCTGTGGTGGTCAACACTGGGTAAAGAAGTGGCAGTATTCCAAAACAGAGCCTTTTTCTTTTTTACTGTCAAATTTCCCTCAAATTTTAATCTGGAGAATTGTTCTACTGCCAAGGCATATGCCATGCTGCACTGGTTTTAATGCACTGAACAGACTTTTAAGGCCAGCTCCTCAATCCGTGAAACTGTATTAATTTACCCTTGCAGAAAATCTGGCCCTTAGAAGAGGTCAGAATAGTGTTTATGTGGAGCCTCTGCAAAGTGAGAGACTCTTATTTTTAAATGCTTAATTAACTTAACAGCAAATGCCTGAGGGAAAAAATAAGCCAAAGCAAGCTCCCAGGTTACTAAGTGGAGCAAATATGTTTTATATTGCATTAGGGACCTAAATCTGCAAGATGCAAGATGCTATCCAAGGGCTTCATGGTTCTCACCCCTGAGTGCTGGGTACCCTCAAATAGCATCTTGCAAAAGCCACTCAGCTTCTCACAGGATCTAGTTCTGCAAGCTGTATTACATATCTACACCTCCCACGTGCTGAAGGACTTCATTCTTCTGCCGAAGGACTTGCTTCTTACATTCCACCCAGATGTTTATCTCTTCATGTTCCTGTGCTCCCTGTTGCAGCTGGGACTGCTACAAGTATTTTATTTTGAATCTTGCTAGTAAGGGAAGTTTGGATGTGTTTTTATAATCCCTTCTTTTTCTCTCTCAGGGGCCTGTTGTTTGGTGCATTCCCACTAGGTGGAGGAGACTAAATCAGGCCCTTGCTCTGTTCAGTTAAGACCTGAATGTTGTTTTTTTCTGGATGAGACAGCAACAGGGTTTGAGCTGAAGTTCACTTCCTGGTGCATTTCTCCCTGAAATGGGACACATTTCTGCAGAAAGATTCAAATAAAATTGGCATTTCTTAAAAACGCATATTAGCCAATCCTCATCACAGCAACAATGACATCATCTCCAAAAGGTTAAATGCTTCCAGTAAATTCATTGGCAGCTTTCTTCTCCATATTTACAGTAAATGATTAAAAAAATACGAGGCTGTGAGTTTAACATCAGTAAAATGGGATTTGATTTTATTTTTTGTACAAACCTTTGTAGTTCAGGTGTATGAAGTAACACAAGAATAAAGTTCTCAGCAGTTGAAGAGCTGCCTCTTGGTTTATTCATTTTTAAGCTAGAATTTGTTGCTCAAAATGAAACTGATTGATTTTACTGACCAAATGATTCTTTTAATGCCTGAGCTTTGCCATAAGAAGTAAATGTGACCTTTTCTGAATATACTGGTGGTCAGAAGACAAAGACTGGTTTTGTGTACTTCTGGTGTAGTTTGTGCAAGCAAAATAATTCAGCAAATCCCAGACTTCAGTGATAGCAAGTAGGAAAAATGTTCAGCAGCTCCTACAGGAATGGAGGACAGATGAGATGCCCTGGGTTCTCTTAAATGGCACTGCAGCCTATCGTTGAGACACTCAGTGCTTCCTTGATGGCTGCACAGGGTTGTATGTGATTAGATGCTTAGCATTTCCGTAGCTAAAACTGGATGAGATGAAACCCAGATGAGGTTTATGGGCCAGCCTGCAGTATGTTCCGCCTGTGGTCGCTGGGTGGCATTTGAGTATCTCTGGTGTTCTGTGGGTCCAGCGCTTGTGGAAGCAGACTGACGTGCCTGCACATCCCATATGCAGTCTGATACGGGAATTACTCTCATTGTATGCACCTCAGGAAAAATAGCAGGGCCCTTTGCACAGATGATGACTGAATTGCTGTGCAACAAAGGGAAAGCATGAGGCAGCAGCTGGAGTTACAATAGAAGCATGATGGAAAGTGTGGTCAAAGGCTGGTGCCATGGGTGAAAGCATTGCCTTTGCAAATGGAAAAAGTAATGGTAAGTTAGCACCTAAGTTCACAGCATCCCTTCACATACTTCCCAGCCAGAGAAAAGCAGGAGGAGGTTTTTCCTTTGTGCCAGAGCAAGGAATAAAGGGACATTTGGCCCACCTATTTGCTAATGTAGTAGCAGCTCCATCTGGGGATGATGCTTGGTTGGTGTCCTGTAGTGCTGGCATGAACAGGATGGAACATGGCACCTTACCCAGGGACAATCCTGGAACTTTTCCTTTAGTATAAAGTAACACAAGCTCTTGCAGCTTGTTTGGGGTGGACCAAGTAGGGTGAGACATCTGCAGTGGTGTGGATCTGGAGCAGCCTGTATCTGGACAAGGGAAGAGGCGATAGCCTGAAAGGCATTTAGAAGAGGCAGAACAAATGCTGAAGACAGAGACCTGAGTCAGTGAGCAACTGAAAGAAACAGCTAAAAATGGAAGACATCCCATGGCTTCTACCCACAAGTTGAGGCTGTTCTGAGGAGAAACCGCTGCAGTGAGGTCCAGGCTCCGGACAGAAGCCTGGCCCTGGAAAGTCTTCAGCATGGGGTGCTGGTGCCCTGAACCTGCTCTGATTGGGATGGGGAGCTGATATACCACCCCTGCTTGCTGTTTGTCCTGTGAATTGGGAGGCAGTAGGTGCAGATTCATTAAGGAAGATGCGTAGCTTCAGAGCACAAGTGACACACGCCTGTATTGCTCCTGGGAAAACAAATGTTCTGTTAATAAATCTCATATGCCAGATCATCTGCTACCTCTGCAACAAGGTGCATGGACGAGTTTAGCATACGTCTTTCTAACACTGGAATAAGCTGGAGAAAAAAAAGAATCCAGCTGTCACTTGCATTAAGCCCAAGTATCCAAATAAAAATGTGTGACATGCAGCCTCCCTCCAAGGTTTGGCTACAATATGTCAAAAGCTATCTGGCATTGGAATGTCATGATGCGTTGGAAAAAGCAAAAATCAGGGCAGCAGTAATTGAATGGTGACATTATCTGTGCTAGAGCTTGAGGGAGAGGATGAGCTTTTGGACATCAGCTATTTTAATATGTTTTTGACCTTTCCTAAGTTGCACATACTCAGTTCTATATGAATGCAATGTCTGGGAAAAGCATATCAGTTCTTGTCAGCACCATTCATTCGCAGTGTGTATGTTGTGGGATATTTCATTGCATTATACATATCTGTCTTGTAAATAGTTCAGTTGATTTAGGAAGTTTGACAGGGACAAGCTGCACAAACTACATGATCAATCATGAGCAATTTTGAGCAAGCAGACAAGTGCCTAAAAATGCAAAGTGCAGGATCCTGGGGCTGTGTTGGTGTTTCACCAAAATACAGCCTACTGGCAATGTAAGTGGTAGACTTGATGAGAATCTGATGAGCTCTGATGTTACAGCATTTCATTTTGAACTTGAGGCTACACCTAAACCTACACTTGTCAGACAGCATCTGAGGAGTCTTGCCCTCCTGAGCTCTCTTTTTGCAGTCCTTGGATGGAGGAATTCAGCTCTTCCTTGGATTTGCCACTATTTGTTTATTGAGATTTCTTTGTTCTGTGTGCCTAGTTTTAAGTGGAACCAAGCCAAGTCTAGAAATCCCAGCCAAGCACAGTGCCCCGTTCTTACGGGTAAGGGGCTATCCAAGCTGGAAGTTTTACAAGTTATGTGAGAGGTGAAAGAGGCACAGAGAGATTTGCTTAGCAGCTATGGGAAGCCCATGGCTGGTTTGACAAATTTGTGTGCAGTGGTATCTGAAGTGTTCATCCTTCCCTCCTCTCAGTTTGATTTTTTCTCTTGTACAAGAATATTCAAGACTGAAAGTTACAGATTTTATAAAAAAAAGCCAGAAGGAAAAATATGATTTCTTGTACAACACAGGTCAGCGCACTGCATCCTGTTGCTCAGAATCAAATGTGTAGGTTGCACCATCACTTTACAATGTTGATATTAAGTTCCCAGAGCAATACCAAATTCTTCTCTTCTGAAAACAGGAGAATTGATTTTTTTTTCCAGGAGCTGGCTCTTAGATATATAAAAAGCAAAGAGTCAAAGTTAGACTTTAGAGCTTTCTGAGGGTATGCAGCCTCCAAGAGCAGGCTCCCATGCCCTTCAAGACTGATGTATTTGTGTTAAGCTACCAGCTGGGAACAGTCTGTGATATTTTCATATTAAGCACATGCCCTGGGGTCAGTATCACCAAACTAAAGCCCATGACATCACCCTATTCAAAATAAACTTTATTTCAGCAGCTCATCCCCAGTTGATCTCCTTTGCTGCCAGTGCTGTGAGCAGAGCTTGTGCAGCAATGCAGAAGGATCATTGGGGCTACAGGTGAAAGGTGTGTTTTGTTCTCATAAATCACAGTGTCAGTGTCCAGAGTACTCCAGAAGAACAGACAACGTATACTGAAAGTACATTACAGCCAGCTTCCAAAGCAGGCATGTAAAGGAGATGACTAAAAAATAAAGACATATTATTATTGTGCAAGTTGGTATTTCCATGTTTATTTAAGTAAGTTAAGATGTTTTTGCAGAAATGCCAACGTTTATTATGTACTGATGGCTGGAAACAGTGCGACATCTCCAGCAGTAGAAGTCACTGAAGGTTATATAAACAACAGTTAATGACAGTGGTTGCAATTCTTTAGGAATATTATGGGTGCTACAAGGGTCGTGTTGCTGCTCTTCAGCACCATCTACTGACACTATATCTAATGATTTTAATTAGAAACAGCACTCTTGACAGGCAAAAGTGCACCTTCCATGACACACCAATGTAACTCAGTAAATGCACAACCAAGGGAGTGGTTGGAAATAAGGTAAAGAGGGCAGGAAGAGGACTGCACAAGACTGTGGCTGCTTGCCCATAGTCCAGAAAAGATTGCTTTTGCTTTAACTAGTTATTTAATAAACCAGGTAGTTCACCCATACACAGATCTTTGTAACAAAGGGGTGTGTGTTTAGCCTCAAACTGCTGAGCCAATAAAACACCCCCTCCTTGAATAAAATAACCAAAATCATGGCAAAATTTGAACTGACTGAAAAAACTTGCTCAGGGCAGAAAGATGCGACCAACCTCAAATAAGTCACCATCTCATGCTCTGATGATAATGTGTGTGTGTGTTGTGCCCATGAAAACCTGTGCGGGTACAGGACACTACTGGTGTTCTTGCTTTGCTGCAATGTTTGCAGAAGAGCTTCTTTCAGTCACTGCAAGGAGACTCTGATGGTCCTTGAAGTTCAAAAATCTTTGTAGTTTGTCTCCTCTGCCATTAATGTAAGTGCCTGTTGCACTTCCCTGAAGAAATTACTTTCATTTAATAAAATTGCATGTGTTAAAAGAAGAAATCCTGCTGGGTAATCCTATCTCCTCTAACATCTGTAAATTAATTTGTTTCTTGAGAGGAAGAATGATTTATAACGCACAACAGAGCTGAAGTAGCATGACTAAATTAAGAGGAGCATTCAAGCAGCTGGAATGCAATTACAGCATAAACGCACACGCCGTGTTAATGTGATAGTAAGGTTATGAATTTAGTGAAGTAGGAATCAGTGTGCATGAAGATACGGTTCCTTCCTTCCTACAGTGTTTTTCTTGCTAACATGAGAAATGTCTGCATTAGCTAGATATAATCTGAGGACCAGCTATGGGTTTCATGCATGCGGATGGGAGATGCTGTCTTACCTCTGTGATGCACCAGCTCCTGGACAGCAATGCATGCTGTGCTCTGTCAGAGGTTTTGCTCTTATTCTGGCTGTTTTTCTTAGTCTAAGGGAGGTGTTTGGCAGGAAGCATGTGGTTGTTCTCTCCTTACTGGTCAATAAAGAAGCTGTTTTCTGGCCCCTAAGCCAAGGCTTCAGGTTGAACCCCAGATGAAGTCTCGCTTTTGCAAAGAGGAAGGCATTCCCAGCTTCATTGCAACACATGTAGAGGGCTCTGAGAAACACAAGAACACCACCAAGTTCAATCTATACCCAGTGTGCTCCTGTGACAGAGAAAGCCAACAGGATGATGGGTTACATCAACAAGGGCATCACCAGCACAGATAAAGATGTCATCATGCCACTCTACTTGGCTTTTGTCTGGCCACATCTGGAACGCTGTGCTCACTTTTGGTCCCTGCTATACAAAAAGATATGGACAGGCTGGAGGGAGTCCAGAGAAGGGCCACAAAGATGACTGAAGAACTGGAAAACTGTATAAGGAAAGGCTGAGAAATGAGTTTGTTCGGCCTGGAGAAAAGAAGGCTCAGAAAGAGCTTATAACCATGTTCCAGTATGTAAAGGGTGGCTACAAAGAAGATGGAGACTTCCTCTTTACCAGGAGTCATGTGGAAAAGACAAAGGGTGATGGGTATAAGTTAGTCCTGGAGAGATTCCAGTTGGACACAAGAGGAAAGTTTTTCACAATGAGAACAATCAGCCACTGGTATAATCTCCCTAGGGAAGTGGTGGATTCCCCAATGTTGGACACTTTTAAGATTTGGCTGGACAGGGTGCTGGGACATCCAATCTAGGTCATGCTTTGCTGGACCAGATGACCCTTGAGGTCCCTTCTAACCTGGTATTCTGTGATTTTATGAAATCCCAGGTGGTTCTAAAGTGTTGGCTATTGTTTTGGGTGTTTCTTCCATTGCAGACTCTGAAAGGGATGTCACAGTCCACCAGCAGAATGGTTCCATCTCCTGAACCTGAGGCTGCATCTCACAGGCCCTGGCAGGCAGCAAGGGGTCCTGTCTAATGGGGAAAGTCCCCAGGAACATGCTGGGAGGCTGCAGAGGGCAGCAGGAGCACTGCCTAGTGCACCTTATCTGTGCTGCCCACCTGGAGAAGCCCTTGCCAGGAGCCATACACTGGTTTGGTTTCAGCAGAGGCAGACTCATCCACCCCAAGATACTACCTGGGAAGGAAATGACCTTTCAGCAGCATGGATCAGGACAGCAGGATCCAGGAGTCAGTGAGGAACCAAAAGTACTCAGGACCCATTGACTGGTACTGCGTGCAGGTGGTGTGACACAGCTCACGATCCTACATCTACACTCCCTTGAAGCTGAGGCCTCATTGATCTGCCCTCCAGAATCCACTGCTGGTCTGTGCTGGTGTTCCTTGAATTTACCTGGGGGAGTCCAGGGAGCCAATGTTTTTCCAGCCTTTATTGTATTTTCAATGCTTCATCCAGTGATAGCTATGGCAGAAGTTAGCTGTGCCATCTGATAGCTCAGGTGATGTCAGTGGGGGAGGACCCAGCAATTCTACCATGCCCTCAGGTCTAGATGTATAACATCATCCTGATATGACACCATTTCAGGAGATCCAGCAGGGATAAATGTACCAAGCCCTCCTCACTCATGCTCCAGGCTTCTTTTATAATGTCCTTTGCTCCCCTCTGCTGTGTGCATTCTGCAATGAATGGTTTGGGTGCCAGGAATCTGCACATACTTCATCCAGGAACAACCAGTGACAAGCGTTAGTGCAAACTTCATTAATGCTGGTGTGATGACAGTATCCTAAATGTCAAGTCCACAAGCATGCCTGAGCACTGCTTTCTTTCAGTGAGGTCTATTTTTGTTAGAGGGCAGCCCATGAATGTGCAGAGCACACACTCTTCATCCCTTGATGTTGCTCTGCAAAGTCAGCATTGGCCAGCACCATGGGCTGCAGTGCTTGGGATGAGGGAGGAACAAGTCCCCCAGAAGAGTGAGGCAATTCAGACACTCCAATGGGTTGCTAATAAGACATAAAACATTGCATCAGACACCTACCTGGGTTTTCTGCAGGTGTTTTCAAAACCCCTTGTAATTTCAAGGCATCTGTCGTCTCTCATTTACAGTTCCTCCACACGTTTTGATGCTTTTGAATGACTGCTGGGAAAAAAGGTACTACATGGAGGTATGGGAATGATTTATCCACATATGAAAGACATTTCAGAAGACAAATGTCCCAACCCAAGCTGTTAACCTGAAGACTCCAATGTGAGGATTATGGTCTGTTGAGAGCTAGCAACTTTTTTGTGGAATAAAGGGCCTTTCATCTCAGTACTGAATGAGGAGAATTGAAGAACTGTTACCCTTTCTTTCTGTGAAAGAGTGAAGCTGTCTTTTAGTAGCATTATCAGGCTGCTGGCAGAACTCAAAAGTCAGGTTTGTGACAAACTGAATTCAGATTGTTTAAAGAAGACCTGCATTTTGCTTTTTAATGTGCTGGGATGAAGTTTTCCACAGAGACCATCTCAATTTGCCCCGATTCATTGAACTGATATTCAGTTAGCAGTGATGGGTCAGAGAAATTTCATTAAAATGATCCAATATTCAGTTTTGATTATAATTTTTGGGATGCTGCCTCTTGAGTTGTTACTGGATCAGCCTTTAGCCTCAATGAAGAGTTCATCTGAGGACTGTGCCACCATCCTCTAGATAAAGCTGAATGGATTTATGTCCATGAGGTACTGATCATGTACCAAAACCAAGACTGTGGCCTTAAAGGATAGGTGCTGACCTGTGACCAAATCCTTCATGCTATTCCCTTAGAAAAGGGAAGAGAGAGCAGATGACAGCTGCCAATTTAATTTCTTCCAGCAAGGGATCACCTTATGGATAATTTTGCTGGATGAATTTAATGGCATTACAGGTTTGATTGACTAATGCTGTCTAAAATTAACTCCTATGCGTTGGTCTCTGTGATCAACCATAGCAAGGTTAGTCCTGCCTGACTATGGATGTGTCCCTCTGTAGTGGCTGCAGGCAGCATGGTATGTCAGGTGGGATGCAGTTCTGAGCAGCCCTGTGGATCCCAGGAATGAGGATCATGGTTTTGATGCCCACCTCTGGCTTCACCGTGTGCTGCTGAAGGCCACGCAGACAGAGGTTGTTTGCAAGGATGCCATGATGTGATGGGCAAGTTTGCTGATGACAGCAACCTGTGTGGTTCGGTGGATACACTGGAGGGAAGGAATGCCATCGACAGGGACCTTGACACGCTTGTGAGGTGGGCTGATGCCAACCTCATGAAGTTTAACCATGCCAAGTGCAAGATCCTACACCTGGGTCAGAGCAATCCCAGGCACAGCTACAGTTTGGGCAGAGAAGAGATTGAGAGCAGCCCTAAGGAGAAGGACTTGGGGGTGGTGGTTGATGAGAACAAGAACATGAGCCGACTGCAGTGTGAGCTTGCAGCCCAGAAAGCAACGGTATCCTGGGCTGCATCAAAAGGAGTGTGACCAGCAGGTCCAAGGAGGTGATCCTGCCCCTCTACTCTGCTCTCATGAGATTTCACCTGGAGCATTGTGTGCAGTTCTGGTGTCCTCAACATAAAAAGGACATGGAACTGTTGGAACAAGTCCATAGGAGGGCCACGAGGATGATCAGGGGACTGAAGCATCTCCTGTATGAAGACAGGCTGATAAAGTTGGGACTGTTCAGCCTGGGAAAGAGAAGGCTGTGTGGAGACCTTCTAGCAGCCTTCCAGTATCCGAAGGGGGCCTCTAGGGATGGTGGTGAGGGACTCTTCATTAGGGACTGTAGTGACAGGACAAGGGGTAATGGGTTTAAACTTAAACAGGAGAGGTTTAGATTGAATCTAAGGAAGAAATTCTTCCCTCTGAGGGTGGTGAGGCACCGGAATGGGTTGTCCAGGGAAGATGTGAGTGCTTAATCCCTGGCAGTGTTCAAGGCCAGGCTGGATGAAGCCTTGGGTGACATGGTTTAGTGTGAGGTGTCCCTGCTTATGGCATGGGTGTTGGAACTAGATGATCTTAAGGTCCTTTCCAACCCTAACTATTCTATGATTCTATGATTCAGAGTCACCTGAGCAAAAGCTGCATCAGATAGGTGCTGTGTCCTGCATAGACAGACCTGAGGCTGGCTGACATGGGCATAGTGCTGTCAGACTTGTGACCATCCTGTTGCTGGGATGTAATCCTGCCTGCTTCAGGGATGCAAAGCTGATTAAAACCCCTCTTCACAATGAAGCATACACACTCCGGGTGCTTGCAATAGAAGCCCTGCCATTGGCAAAGTATTGCAACTACGTTTGCGCAAAGTCATGCAGTTCCAGCTCTGCCTGGCCCATGGCAGCCTTTGATGCAGCAGAACATCAAGATGCAGCAGAGTTAGGTCCTTCTGGGACTTCTTCCCATCCAATTAAGTTTCTATGTGCTGTGATCTCTATCTCAGTAGTAAGTTGATCCTCTGGCAGGGTATTCAGTCAGAAATTAATTACTGGGAGCAAAGCATTGTGAATACATGCAGTGTTGAGATTTTACTCCAATAACCTAGTTAATACTTCTGCTTCTTCAAGCACAGAAAAGTAGCATGAATTCCAGAGCTTTGATCAGGCGGTGACATTTTGGTGCTAAGATGCTAAGATAAAAATCTAGACCAACAGTGTTACACAAAAGCAAACTGAAAGGTGCTTTGGTAGTTTTGAAAGTGTCCTTTTTGGAAGATGGGCCAGGCACTCAGAAAAAGGTCTGTGCCCCAACATGACACCACTGAAGGTTGGTGCTCTATGAGATGTGCATGTCTTTATTTAGAGAGGTAAATGGATTGAGCTACGAAGCACTTAAGACTTTGATTATTCTGCATAATCTCTGTTGTGAGTGGAGGCTCTTGGGAATCTCAGTGATGTGGGCAGGACCGTGATTCAGGGCAGGCTGAAAGAGAACACCCCCTCTGATGCCACAGCTCCTTGCTCTGCTATTCCTGCCCAGCCAAGGCAGAACATTCCCAGAAAACCATGTTTCTGCTCCAGGGTCTAGCAAAATACAGTTTTTGTTTTCTTCATTCATGCTCCCCAAACTGTTCATACAGATCTTTGCTATCTGCCAGCTACATTCAATGTTCTCTTTTTACGTTGAAATGGTCTAATTGATTCGAGGTCATGTTGCAGTGACAGGTCTGCAGGCAAACCTTGCTCTGGGTGTCTGATGAAGCTGCAGGATTCAATAGAAGCACTTCCTTCTTGTTTTGAAATGGAGAGAGCAACCATTCCTAGGAGGGAATAATGAGTTGGAGTGTTTACATAGGTACTTATGTGAAGTCATTTAAAATAAACACCGGAGCAGGCGAGCTCCAGCATATCAATGCCCTGCAGTCTGTGCTCAGCAGATAAGAACACAAACAATAGCTTCTTGCATTCAGTACAACAGATTAGCAAAGCTCATCTGCAGGTTTACCACAGGAACAGGAGGTGATTTAATGTTGGCATTTTGAAAGTGGTTATTTTGATGTGATGGCACAAAGGCAAGAATGTGGGGGGTTATTTTCTACATCTGGGATTCCACCTTATGAGCTAGCAGAAGTTGTTTTGATTCTGTACTTTAATTTCTCTGTTTCCTTTAGTTTAAATCTTTTATTGACATGAAATCCCTTGTATTCAGTGCAACCCACGGGGACATGTGCCCTGACTGGAGCTGCCATCATCAACAAACAGTATAGGAATTATTGACTATGGATCAGTTTGGAGCTCTTGGGAGCAGAGGGCATGTGGCTCACAACAAAATTTGCTCATGGCCAAGTGGGATCTTTCTTGGAGGAGTGAGCTTAGACAGGTGTTTAACTCATGAAGGGTGGTGGCATTTGTGCCCTCTGCTTGGCAGAGGGTCAAGACTGGAATACTCCCGGTTCCTCCTCTCTGCAGCCCTTCATCAGCTGATCGGAAACCTTGAATCTTTCCAAACAGGAAGATGATTGGAAAAGCTTTGTCACATTTCTCCAAGTTTAAAAACTCAGTTCTAATCATCTGCAACATCATGACTGGCTCCAGAAATGAGATAGTACTCATTTATTAGATACCATCTGCCTTGATACCCATAAGCTCTTCCTAAATATAGGGCAGCTATAATAAGGAAAGTGATGTCCTACAGCCTGTTATCTGATTTTTCAGCACTGAAGTGCCTTGAATAACCACTTTTGATATTAGTTTGGAAATAATGTCAATTACTGCCTCAGACCATCTCTATCTAGACAAGCAGATTTCTGGAAGTGACCTGATAGTGTCAAACGTCTATCATTTGTAAGTGGCTGACATTAGTTGGCCAAACACCAAACAGGTTCGTTTGCAGCGATGTTACTGTTCTCTGTTTTGATCTTTAGATCTTTCTCCTTAGGAGTGCTGCCTTGTAGATAGCACACTTCAGTTAGAAGTCCCTGTCTAGAGAAAGACTTTCAGCTGCAGAGGTGTTAGACTATTTTCAAAGCTTTTTTTCATCAGAGATAAGATCTATACTTGCCTACAGTCAACATCTTTGAACCACCATCAGCAAAGCAGAAGCTGTCAACAAACTGCATTAATAGTTTAGAAACATATTTAATTATTTATGGTGGAGCTTCAGCATATTCTTGATATAAAAGTTCAGCGTAAAGGAGTTGCCTTGAGACACACTTCTACCCTGATCAGTACTGTACCACTGGGAACAGTTTATAGGGCTTTTTTTTATCAGAGAACATCAGCAACATTTAGTTATCTTAGAAGTGTGTTAAAAGCACTTTGCATCAAGGCGTTATGGTATTGCTTGGCTGCTGTTTGAACATGCAGGAGTTGGCACAGGCTTATTAGGTTTCTGCCTGCAATACTGGCACATTAGGGGTGCATGAAGCGCAGGTTACTTAGAAAGCATGGATATAAGCTATTTTATTACAGCTTCTCAGATGACACAATGAAACTGCCATGGTCTGAGCAGTTGTACATTTAGCTGGGAACCCAGGAGCTGAGCCAAGGAGACTCAGTCTGCCGCAGGACTGTTAGGTGCTGTGGAAAATAATCTGATCTTCCAAACGCAGGTATCAGAGGGGGACAGGAAGACACCAGGTTTCTTTGTAAATGCTTCTGGAGTTAGAGATGAGAAGTAGAAGATCTGATCCTCAGTGATCTCAAAGGACTGTGGGTTAGAGATGTGCTAGGAATGTAGATAGTTTCTAAAAGCTGATGTATCCACCCAGACAAGAACAGTATTTCCTTCCTGATGTCCATTAAAGGACCCTTGAAAGTGCAACATTAATTCCATGTTGCAGCACCAGTGAATCTGGCATTATAACTTGCCCTACCAGATGTTTATCTGTGTGTCATTTTCCTCTGGAGATTGCATTATAGAGTTAGGGACACAGACTTGGGGTTGAGCTTGTTTCCTTGGCTTGTCCCAGGTTTAAATTAAAGTGGGAAAAAGCATGGCTGGCATGAGGGCAAATGAGGAATATGGGCTGAAATGGTAATACAGATTTGCAGGAGATAAAAGCAGGTTTCTCAGGAACACTCCTCTCACCACCAGCATATAGGACATGGAGCTGTTGGAACAAGTCCAAAGGAGGGCCACGAGGATGATCAGGGGACTGGAGCATCTCCTGTATGAAGATAGGCTGGAAAATTTGGGGCCGTTCAGCCTGGGGAAGAGAAGGCTGCGTGGAGACCTCCTATCTGAAGGGGGCCTATAGGGATGCTGGGGAAGGACTCTTCATTAGGGACTGTAGTGACAGGACAAGGGGTAATGGGTTCAAACTTCTACAGGAGAGGTTTAGATTGGATCTAAGGAAGAAATTCTTTCCTGTTAGGGTGGTGAGGCACTGGAATGGGTTGGCCAGGGAGGTTGTGAGTTCTCCATCCCTGGCAGTGTTAAAGACCAGGTTGGACAAAGCCTTGGGTGGCATGGTTTAGTGTGAGGTGTCCCTGCTTGTGGCAAGGGGGTTGGAACTAGGTGATCTTAAGGTCCTTTCCAACCCTAACTATTCTATGATTCTATGATTCTGTATCTCTTGGTACCTGGTCTGGATACTTACCCTGCCTTTCCAGGTCAATTTTCTCCCTTCTGCAAAAGAGTCTTAGCATTTCCTGTGTTCATAGCACTGCATCCAGATGTGTAATCCCGCAGAATATCAGAGAACTTTCCCAAAAGATCAGATTTACCAAGGCAGAAGATCTTGAATGCTCACTGATGTATCATTCCTAAACCTCAAAGCTGAAGATTCCCTTCCTGAGGTCCAACCTGGTGCCTGCTCCCACAGCCTTGGGATGAGCTTTGTCTGCTCCAGAGGCATCCAGACATGTCACCTTTTGATAGAGCTTGGGTCACTGCATTAAATGTTTGGTGGTCTAAGTCCTGTTTGTGGGGGAAACATCATAAACAGCAGGATAATCAGGCAGGTTCACAAGCAGATTTATTGCACTCCTTTTGGTGCAGCCAGTGGAGGGGGAGGAAGGAGCCAAAATGAAAAGGAAAAGATTATGAGAATGGTGCAGTCTTATACAGTAGCAGAACCAGAGGGAATGAATTTCACAGCTTTTGCTGGGAGCTCATCTCTTTCACTACTGGTAGCCTATACCTGCTGGGCATCGCTTTTATCTTTGACTCAAAGGACACTTCTGAAGAAGTTTCCTTCCCTGACAATTTTTTAACTTGAAAATACAATCTAAGGCATTTCAAAGGGGAAAAGAGGCTCTGGGCACGCTTGTGAGGGTATTATCACACTATCCCCTGAAAAACACTGTTTTTTTTCCCCTGTACGTGAAACAGAAGAGAACTGAAGAAAAGAGAAGAAACTCAATGCTTACCCACGTGCCAAGTCAATGCACTTGGAAACCAAAGCAGTGTTTGGAGACAGGTTTATTTAGCAGTATGCCTGTGATTGTTTTTAGTCACCTTGGGAGCTTTCTGACCTGTGTGTCTTGGAGACCTAAGATGAGGTGAGGGTCTTACCTTTTACAGAAAGTAATTTTCTTGCCTTTGTGCTTGCAGAGGAAATGGGATCCAAGGAATAATAACAGCTGAAGTCAAGAATGCTCCTTAGTTGCTGCTATTTAAATAGAACTGTTTGTTTGGATTTGGGAGAATCTGACTCATGCCATGTAAATATTTGAAGCTGGCAGTAGTAACACAACTTTTAAGTTTCTCCACTTAAAATGTCCACAGGCTCTTAGCAAAATAATCATGGTGCTGACAATACACAGGGACTGAGTCTTCCCTATTTGTGCAAGAATTCACAGTAATGGCACACCATTGACCTTTGGTGTTTTGAAACCAAAGAACAAGAGTTAAAATAAAGCCAAGCTCCAACTCTCCAACTAAAATCCTGCAAGAGCAGAGAGCTGGACTTGATGATCTAGAGGTTTTATTCATCTTTCAAATTGAAATCCAGCTCTTCTAGCAACAGATCTACTTTGTAGGTAGGGAATGGAAAGTTTCTCACACTGTTTTCAGCCCAAAAGAATAGAAGGAAGGACAACCATTTGCCATTTTGCAGATATCTTATTTTGGTGCTGCCAGGAATGTGTAACATTGAAATTATTATTGCATAAGAAGTCACTAAAGTATGATATTGAGGATACCGAGAGCCACGCTTGTTGAGCAGCCTTTTGTTTCTTATACGGAAAGGATATATGGAGAATTGGGTTCTTACAGAAGTCTTTCCTTTAGGTAGAGCATGTGAGCTCTTGGATAATTTTGTTTTACACAGCAAATTGACCATTGCTGTTCTAGGCAAATAAACTATTCCAGAACAGCACTCTCTGCCATCACTGTGTTCCCAAATAACCAGCTTTCCTATAGGGACAAGTAGAAGAGAAGGTCATTTGCCTTTCTAATCACTGTGCACCTTGTGCATATACAGAGTGATTCTGCATGTATGAATTTATTTCAGAGACTTTACCATCCAGGGGACAAGTTTTTAGACCAGTACTGCTGCTGTGAACCCAACAGATGTCCATGCACATCCACCTCAATTCCTGCCCTGCTTACTTGTCATCTGGTAGGAGATAGCCTGGTTAAATTGAAAAGGAGCAGCAGCATTAGCACAACCACGCTTCAGCACTCCGGCAAGAAACCTGCCTCTCCTGATGCTGTCAAGCTTGGGCAGGAGCAGGACTGTGTGTCTGTGACTCACTGAGCTGCTGCACAACACGGTGCAGATTTTGAGGTGGTAAATGTGTTTTAATCATTCAATCTGTAATTTACATTGACAGTTGTGTGCATCCCTGCCTTTCCTTAAACTGCAGAATCAAGGGCAATTAATCTGGTTCAGAACATGACTGTAGAGCAGGCAATATGGGCTCTGATAAAGCAAGCATGCTTTTTCATTAAAGAAATTTGCATAATTTAATTCAGTGCAGCATTTTTTCATTTTTCAATGCTGTTTTCATTCACTGAGCTCTGTCTTAATTGCTAATACAAACCAGAGCAACAGTTTTCATTTTAAGGGCTTCCTTTGCCTTTTTGAAGTTTGAAGCTCAAAGCACAGCACAATTTGGTAAATTACATTCAGATATAGTTTGGTGCAGACCTTGTCCTATTAAAGATGCTTGATAGCTCAGAGGACACTGTAATTGTAGAGTGGATACATGGTGCATGCAGCCTGTGAGATAGTCCTCTGGTTGCTAAGCTATTAAGTGCTTACCTAAAGCTGAACAGTCATGTTAGCCATTCCTCTCCCTGGGTTGGCTCTGATGCTGGGACCAAAGTAGCTTCCTCCCAGGTCAAAACTGATGTGACAGAAGTAGTAAAGATGATGTTCATCTTCCTTGGTACCCTACATATTCTGCTCTGAGGGGCCAGTACCTTACCCAAGGGCTGGATGTGGGCCTGCTCTGTGTATTTTGACTCTTTGCATTCAAAACACCACCATACAGAAGGATAATGAATTGATCCTTTGTGTGCTGGAGGTTGAGCAGTCATATCAACATGCAGAAGCTTTTGGCCATGGCAGTTGCTTTTGCTTTTGGAGAATAAGGGAAGACTGAATTCTGCCCTTAGTAGATATAGTGTAAAACTACTGCATGTGGGCCAGGGGATGAGGGGGTGGTGAGATTCTGGCACAGGTTGCCTAGAGAAGCTGTGGATGTCCCATTCCTGGCAGTGTTCAAGGCAAGGCTGGAGAGGACCTTGGGTAGCATGGTCTGGTGGAGGGTATCCCTGCCTGTGGTTGAGGGCATGGCCTAGATCTTTGAAGGTCCTTTCCAACCCAAACTATTCTGTGATTCTATGATAAAGTGATGAGTTTGGACCCTGGGATCTGACATGTTTCCTAATGCTCTGGTGGGAAAACCTCAGGAGGAAGGAAAGATGTGGTAGCTGCTGCGTATTTCATAGAACCATAGAATCATGGAATGGTTTAGCTTACAAGGACCTTCAAAGATCATCTGTTTCCAACCCACCTGCCACAGGCAGGGACACCTTCCATTAGACTGGGTTTCCCAAAGTCCCACCCAACCTGGCCTTGAAGAGGGAAACCACCAAGGTTCAGCTCTGGAGACAAAGAGAGGCGCTTTCTATGAAAATGCAATAAGAAACCCCAAACATGAAGCTTTGGGTGGAAGGAGTCATGGCCTGAGACAGTGTGTGTGGCTGGGAAAATGATTTACATACTTGGAAAACAACAGCCCTCAGTTTCAGTTCCTTGTAGAAATAGGTTGCAATTTTATTCAATTCCTTGGGTAAAAAAGAAGCAGCTATCCAGCCAATTCAGACCAGGCTACAGTCCACAGCTCTGGTTTCCTTGTGCATCACTGCAGCGGGGTGGTGGGTTCTCTGGTGCTGGGGTGGGACAAAGCAAGACAAAGACCCTGAAGATGAGGACTGATAAATGCAGCAGAACAAAACCAACATGGAAGGTATTGCTATCAGTACACATCGAGTGAGCCAGGTGAATGTGGAAGTTTTCTCTGCTGAATAATTTGAACAAAATACATTGTATTTGACTGTGTCAGTGGAAACATTCCCTTCCTCTTCCCAGCAGCATCATCAGTTTTCTTGTGTTTCCTTATACATTTATTTGCATTAAATGCAAATAAAACCTGTATGTTTGGCTACCTCTTTGTGCTGCAGTGCATAGATATAAGTTCTTGAAGGTAGGGATATTGTTGCTATTTAACTGCTTGGTGCTTTCTGGCGGTGTTCTGATCTTTAGACACTACCACTGCAGTAATGAAATAGTGATGATAACGTTTTTGGGAGGGCACCTGCTGAAATTTCTCTTTGTGTTGTGAAGAACTTTTATTTACCAGATTGTGAAGAGATTATAAATTAAAGGCAGCTGTTAAAAATCTGACCTTACCTGTATGTACTTCTCAAGGAGAGAAGGGTTCATAAAATCTACAGTGCTCCATCAGGAAGATGACAGTCATATGTGATTCAAGTGATGGATGATATCCAAAAGCAGCAAATCATGAAGCCATGGCAGTTAGCAACAGCAAGCAGGTGACAAAGAATGATGGATCAAAATGTGTTTCTGCAAAACATGTCTATTAGGAGTGACAATTATTAATAAATATCACTGTTATCATGCATATAAATATCACATAAATGACCATATTTCTGCTGAGGAGCAGTTCATAGTTTAAATACAGTCTATCTTTCTTGCAATTGTCTCAAAGGCTGAGAACACATAGATCTATGCTGCATACAGCTGGGGAGCTGCTGCCTGATTGTTGCTGCAGCCTCATGCCTGGCCTTGTCCTCACTGGGGCTTGGAGACTTGTTGCAGAAGGCTGCAGCTTAGCACTTGCACACTGGCTGTCTGCACCTTGCAAGCCCTGGTGATAACTCCTCCAGAGGCTTAGTCTCCAGCAGCCCCAGCTGGTGCTGTTCCTGCTCAGCTCCCCATGCAGAGCTGGCTCTGTGGTGCATGGGGAGAGCTGTGGGGTCCATGGTGCCATGGGAGGGCATGCTGGAGGGGGATGGGGGATGGCTTGTGGAGAGTCCAACCAGCCACACAGCCTTGAGGCTGCAGCCATGGCACAAGCCAGGGCAGTGCTGCAGCCTGCCCAGCATAGCAGCCCACAGAGCCAGGGGAGCACCGGCCTCTGCTTTGTGGCCTCCTTTACAACCCTAGGTTAATGCTCTGAGGTAACTGCATGAACTTCACCACCCTTAAACTGAGAAGGAGCCGAGATTCCTCCTTTTCTATCTTTAAAATAGGAATCCAAGCCTTATTCTGTGCCCTCTGCACACACACGTGCCCCCCCCCCCAACCCCTAATATTTGCAATTGGCTATTTTTTAGTCTCATTTTTTGTGAACTGCAAGTGTTTCTGAGGAAGGGAAATCTGACAGCTCTTCCCTGGAATTGCTGTATCAAAGGTAGG